>JAJPUD010000792.1:419272-462025 GCA_023553655.1 Myrmecobius fasciatus | reverse complement strand
TCATATGAAAAGGTGCTCCAAATCACTATTGATCAGAGAAATGCAAATCAAGACAACCCTGAGATACCACTTCACACCTGTCAGATTGGCTAAAATGACAGGAAAAGTTAATGATGAATGTTGGAGGGGTTGTGGGAGGGCTGGGACACTGATGCATTGTTGGTGGAGCTGTGAACGGATACAGCCATTCTGGAGAACAATTTGGAGCTATGCTCAAAAAGTTATCAAACTGTGCATACCCTTTGACCCAGCAGCATTTCTATTGGGCTTATATCCCAAAGAAATCATAAAGGAAGGAAAAGGCCCCACATGTGCAAGAATGTTTGTGGCAGCCCTTTTTGTAGTGGCTAGAAACTGGAAATTGAATAGATGCCCTTCAATTGGAGAATGGCTGAATAAATTATGGTATATGAATATTATGGAGTATTACTGTTCTGTAAGAAATGACCAACAGGATGATTTCAGAGAGGCCTGGAGAGACTTACATGAACTGATGCTGAGTGAGGTGAGCAGAACCAGGAGATCGTTGTACATGGCAACAACAGTACTATATGACGATCAATTCTGATGGACATGGCTCTCTTCAACAATGAAATGTTTCAAACCACTTCCAATTTTTCACTGAAGAAAGCCATATACACCCAGAGAGAGGGATGCGAAATGTGGACCACAACATAACATTATTATACTCCTTGATTGATGTTTGCTTACATTGTGTTTCCTTTATCTGATATATCTTTTGTGTAGATAAGATTTTTCTTGCACAACAATGATAAGTTTGGAAATATGTATACATATATTCGATTTGCCAATATTTTAACATAATTAACATGTAGTGGATATCCTGCCATCTAGGGGAGGAGTGGGGAGTTGGGGGGAAAATTTGTAATGGAAAGCTATGTAAGGGTTAATGTTGAAGAATTACCCACACATATGTTATGCAAATAAAATTAAAACAAAACTAAAAAAATAAAAAAAAATTAAAATTAAAATTAAAAAAAAAATCTTTGGATAAATTTGTTGGAGTAATTCCCCCAGGAATAATCCATTTTCATAAATTTGGTGGGGGGGATATTGCAATGAGTTTAGACTGAATAACTTTTCAAGAATAACTTCTCAAGAACTCTCTCAGGGAGTACACTCTGACCATTTTTTGAGAGACATATGCTTTGATCCCTGGCTAAAATACTCATATAAAAGGCCAAATTTGATTAGACCCTTAATCCCTGTGACCTATGCATAAATATAATCTATCTATTTATCTATATCTATCTATTTATCTATCTATCTATCTATCTATCTATCTATCTATCTATCTATCTATCTATCTATCCCCAAATTAGAGCTGCCTAAAAGAACAATGGACTACATTGAGAAATAGTAGAATCCCTACCATTAAAGGGGGTTAAATGGAGGCTGCCTGCAAACCCTCTTGTTGAGGATTGTGTAAGGCAAATTTCTCAGGTAGATGTTAGATTTGGTGTTCTCTGAGTCCCTTTGTAATGTTGATATTCTATAATTGTATCTATAAAATGATATGGTTGGACAAAATGATTCTGAAGGTCTTTCCCAATTTAAAATTTTTCTATTTTTTTTTCCAAATGATGTCCAGAAGGCAGTGGGGAAAGCATAAAAGCTATATTTCCCTTTCATTTCAACCCCAAAAAGCTTTCCCTAGGAAAATCATTTATAGATGTGTCAAATGCTGTCCCACCAAACTTATCAATAATTTTCTGTCTATTCTCCAGGCTACCATGCCAACAGATAAAAATATCTTCAGATCTTCTAATGGAAGCAAAGTCCCAAGGCACAAAAAGATTTCTAGAGATGCAATATAATGTGTTGAATCAGACTTTTAAAATTTAATTAAAATTTTAAATTTAATTTGAAATAATTTACCATGCACCAACTACACATAAATTACTGTGACAGGAGACAGAGATATAAGATAGAAAGGAAACAATCCATGCTTTCAGGAAGTTTACATTCTACATTTTGGTATTAAATGATACACAAATAGGTACAGTACAAAGAAAATTAAGGAAAGAAGAGAATATTAGATATCTAGATATCAATGAAATTTTCTCAGTGTAGGTCACACATAATTTGAAGGCAATTGCCTCTTAGAGGCAATTGTGAGGTAGAAGTACACTGGAGGCCTGAAGAGAGTGTTATAGCAGGGAGACTGGAATTGGATGACCAGGTTGCAGGAATGGAGCCTTTCTCCTCTTCCTGCTGTTCAACAAATCACAGAAACTCAGAGTTGGAAGGAACAGTTGTTGAGGTGTTTAACATTTAATGACATTTAATCAAGAATTCCCCCAACATCCTACCTGACAATGGTCATCCAGCTTAAAGACCTCTATTCAGGGGGAAACTATTCTCACCTGGCAGGACCCAATCACTTTTGAACAGCTTTAATTGTTATGATTTTTTAACCTCTTTTATTCTATACTTGCTTCTCTGAACTTCTCTCATTTGTTCCTAGATCTGTTATCTGGAGCTAAGTAAAACAAATTTAATCCATTTCATAAATATTTATTGTTATTTCAGTCATATCATATTCTTCTCAATTCCATGTGGGATTTTTTTGACAGAAATTCTAGATTGCCATTTCCTTCTCCAGCTTGTTTTAAACATGAGGAAATTGAGGCAAACAGATTAATTTACTTGTCCAAGATCACACAGACAGTAAAGTATCTGAGACCAGATTTGAAGTTGAGGAGTGTTTCAAATTACAGCCCTTTAAATCTTGATGAAAGTTTTCATTTCCCTCCCAAGTAACATTCTATTCAAATTCAATTTAATTTAACAAACTTAAAAAAATTAAAACATAAATGTATTCTCTGGACTCATATACTTAAATATTTAGATGAATCTGTGATGTAATTCTCAATATATTCAAATCACATCAAGAACACTTGAGGATTATTAGTGGTGTGGTCTTGGAGAAATGACAACTGCTTTAGTTCTCAGTTTCCTCATCAATAAAATGAGGATTAAAAATAGTGCCTATTTTTTAAAGTTGTTGTAAGGCTCAAGTGAGATAATTATAAATAACAAAATTATAATTAAGCTAATCATAGTTAAAGACTATAAGGTATTTTGCAATGTTAAAATGATGAATATATATGTTAATTATATCTACTGTAGTGTATAGATGATTTCTCTATCTAGATGATGCCACAGAGTGGTCTCAGAAAAGCAAGTTCAAATCTAGTTTTAGATATGTACTGGCTATGTGACACTTAACAACTTCTATCTATTTTAGAATGTTAAAATGGGATAATAATGACAGCTCTCTCTTAAGATTGCTGAAGATCAAATGATATAATAATTTTAAAGTACTTAGCACAGTGTCAAACATGTAGTAGGGTATTATTTTTATTGTTTTGTTATTGTTGTTAATATTTTTATTTTATCCTATGTCCTATCATAAATTCATAAGGAGAATTTACCCAATATCTTGGCATCCTTCTTCACTTTCTTTTGAAAGTCTTGTGGACTACATAGGTTGTCCATTGAGTCTTTGATCTCAATGCTTTACAAAACGGGAGTGTTGGTGCGTGATTTTTTTGTTTGCAGGTGATTGTGCACTCAAAGCAGCCTCTGAAGCTGAGATGCAACAAAATATGGATCGATTCTCTCCTGCTTGTTCTAATTTTGACCTTATAACACCAAGAAAACACAGGTACTCCATCAGCCAGCACCACACTATCAAAATGTGGAACCATTGGTTACAGCAAATAGAGAAACTTTGAAAGCTGTAGGTGAGTTCACTTACCTGGGCAGAACACTTTCCAGGAATGTACATATTGGTAATGAGATAGACGCATTCATTGCCAGAGCTAATGCAGTGTTTGGGAGGCTCAGAAGGAAAGTGTGGGAGAAGAGAGATATTAAACCAGGCTGAAGATAAATGGAGCAATTGTGCTGACCTCATTATTATATGCTTGTGACATCTGGATAGAATGTCAGTGCCATGCCAGGGAATTTAATTGCTTTCATTTGAATTATCTTAGAAAAATTTTGAAGATCATCTGGTAGGATAAGGCACCAGACACCAGGCACTGTCCTTTCTTGAACCAAACTGCCAAGCATTCCAACTCTACTGCAGAAAGCACAACTCCATTGGATTCACCATGCTGTTCAAATGCCAAATATTCACTTGCCAAGAACATTATTTTATGGAGAACTCATACAGGACAAGTGCTCACATGGTGGTCAAAAAGACAATACAAAGACACACTCGAAGTTTCTCTTAAGAACTTGAGAATTGATTGTATGATATGGGAAACACTGGCACAGGACCACCAGCATGCTGTGCCCTCCTTAAAAAAGATGCCGTGCTCTATGAGAAAAGCAGAATTGAATTAGGTCAGAAGAAATATGAGATGCACAAAGTTAGTGAATCTACTCCAGATATTCATAGGGACTATTTTGTTTGACTTATAGCAGAGCATTCCAACCTTACATTGGTCTAATCAGTTATAGTTGGACATACCAACTTGAGTCTAACATAATAATATCATTTTGGCCCTATTCCATAATGAAGGATAATAACCAACTAACCAAAAAGCTCTAAAGATATGGCTAACATATTCTTTTTTGCTCATTTATTTCTTTAACAAAATCGTTTATTTTGGTTCTCCTTCCAAATTGCTTATTTTTGACGGATTGGATTATCCACACTGTACATTGCCCTTTGTGATATTCTTTTTCCAAACTTTGGAAACAGTCATGTTCCACAGTTTGTAGCTATAATGCAACAATCTTGCTTATCACAATGTAAAAACATGTCTTTGTTGCAAGGGGAGTCTTTCTGTCATTAAATTAATGTTACATTTTGCAAAGGTAATCTAGCCTAATGTCTTCATCCTGATCCATTCTGGGCTCAGTGTCTATTTGCAGGGTATGTCTAAGATATCTATTTTGTTGAGTAAGTTCTGTAGCTTGTCCCTCTAACAGAATTTTATAATCCAAACAAGATATTTTTATCTGCTTTGTTTTTCCAGTACATGGTTAAATCCATCTTTTCCCCACAGTATTTATAGCTCTTTTCCAGGGATCTCTAAGATGTTTTGGAGCTTAATGTAACCTATCCAATATGTTTCAAAAACAAGAGGATACATAGGACCTTGGTATGCTCTGAGCATACAAAGTCAAAAACAAAACTCTTGTTCACAAAGAAGTTCCTCCATAAATACTGAATATTAAAAGATTGCATTATATACAGAAATAAGTGTAAAATAAGATAAATTAAGAAGTGGGAGAATACTAAAAAAATACTGAAGGGGTAAAAGAAGACTTGATGGAAGTAAAGGCTCCTCAATTGAGCCTTTTAGAGATAGAAGGGTTCTAAAAGTTGAGATGAGGAAAGGAATACATTCCATGGGAGCAGAATGTCTCAAAAATGGAAATAGCGAATACAGTGTCAAGTTCAGAGGAAATGTAGGATACTTTAGGGGAATTTTAGTTATAAAAATACAAATCTATGAAATTATTCCTTTGTAAGGAGAATTTCTAGCTTTAGTAGGGTCTGCTACCAACTTTATAATATTACCCACCAACTTTAATGTATCACTTCCCTTTTGGAAAAAATGAGTAGGCCATGATGTTCTGCCTATCTCAATGGCCCATAAATCACAGGGAGAGTACATATACTGATGCTCCTCAACTTAAAAACTGATCAGCCTGATGGCATTGTGGGAAACACCTTGGCCTAGACTCTTT
Source organism: Myrmecobius fasciatus (assembly GCA_023553655.1). Taxonomy (NCBI): domain Eukaryota; kingdom Metazoa; phylum Chordata; class Mammalia; order Dasyuromorphia; family Myrmecobiidae; genus Myrmecobius; species Myrmecobius fasciatus. Next base: position 456,292 of record JAJPUD010000792.1, on the reverse strand, counting down.
GACATTATTTCAACTTTGGTCTTCTATATGTCTTGCTTCCCATATCACTAGTTTACCTAATCATGGTTTCCCTTTGACTTCTGGATACTGACCTGTTCCTCTGACCTGCTGCTTATGATGAAAATATGTTCCCTTTGCTCCTGATTCCTCCGGTTCTATTTTGCTAACTTAGATATCACCTGTTTGCTAAATCTCTGATAAACCTTTTCATTTTTCCTCTGAACCATCAGATTAGCCACTAATCATGTTGTCATCCATCCTTATGTAGTTATCAATTAGCTTCTTTGAATCAAATAGAATATAAACTGCTTGAGTATAAGACATATTTCATTTTTATCTTTATATATTCTAGTATAGTAATTTGTATAATTTGGAAGCGCATAGAAGCAGTCCAGACATATAAGTTCATCAAAGTAGGGGACTTATCAATTAATAAATACCTTCTAACAGGGCATGTATGCAACTGGTTTGCACTTTATATTATTAGATTTCCTGGGGTGCTTAAAAATTAAAATGACTAGCTTTGGATCACACAACCCTTTGTACATGGGAGTAACATCAAATCCTTGCAGTCTAGACTAGTTTTTTTTGGTTGTTGTTGTTGTTGTTTTCTGGTAATGAAAATATCCTTGTGGCTTAATTGGACCAGGTATTAACATTCAAACTATGGACATAGATTCCCAGTTGTCTAAGTATAAAAGCCTAGTACACAAAGGCTTGACACTACCTGCTAAGTGGCATTCCACCATGACAAATTCAGAGGAAGGGAAGGTATGCCAAATTGACTCAATGCTATATCCTTGGCAATCAGTCTTTTTGTGTTGGGACAAATAAGCTTTTTATTAAAAGTTAAAACAAGGATTCTTAAACTTTAGGGTTCATGACCCATTTGACAGTGGTGAATTCAACTCCTGATCCCTTTCTCCAAATAACATTTTTAAATGCATGAAATAAAATTGAAAGGATTACAAAACAAACTAATCATATTGAAACCAGATATATTGATGTATTAAAGATATGTAATATATATATGTGTGTGTTTGTTTATAATACACCTATAGTACATGTGATTATATATATTTATGTCTATGTGTATTGTATTATATGTGTATATACCAATTCATAGACCCCAGGTTAAGAATCCCTTTAGAAAGATCTATGGATGTTTCCTTTTGTACCAATCCTTAGCTTTAACCAGGGGAAAATCCTAAGTCAGATCTAGTCCAGACCAGTGTTTGAGAGGCACAATTTGAATTCAGTTCTATCTGGCTCAAAGAACAGTTTTCCATGTTCTGCCCCATACTGACTATTTTACACAAAGTAGATGTCTAATAGATGCTTTGTTGAGTAAGTTAATAAATTTATTCATATTTTCAGTCTTTAATTTTAACCAATTTTCAAGCTAGTGCCTAGGTTTGACTTTTAGGTTTTTCCCCTAGCTGTTTTACTGGAAAGGGGTTTAAGATTCTTTAAATTTGACTTAGGTCTTTGGCTTAATTCAATGAGAAGAGTAATTGGTAGAGGGATTTGAGGAGCTTTTCTTTCCAAAGAAAGAATCTGCGTTTTCCAAAGGTGAAATCTTTTGAAGCAAATTTGGTGCCAGACTCAATACCATTAGAGAGAAGTCAGAAAGACTTTTTGTGCCTGTTTTCTCCTGCTGTTTTTGAAGGTTTTTGGAGCTGGGACTAAGTCCCTGCAGACTGCCTGTCTTTTCCTGATTCACCAAACACTATGTCCTGCTCCCTCTCAAACCCCCACAACTCCCCCAGCAAGGGATGAAAAAGCCTTCAGTGAGCTGGTGAGATTCAAAGAGAAGAGCTGTTTGGGAAGAAAAGCTCCCATGGAAATGTCATGTTTATTGCTGCTGCCTTGGGTCTATTGCAATGGCCACCTGATGTTTTTTAGCAGCATGCATGCAGCTGGGTACCAGTGGAAAGATGTTTTTCCTAGGTTCCTGGCAGGTTTTCTGTGTGGTGCTTTAAGAGTCTGGGAATTGGAAGCTTTTAAACAATGGTTTCAAGGCTCCTCACTGGCTAGAGAAGAGCCCTGTGAGTGACTCTGATATCTATGGTTTATTAATCTCACATCCAACCATGCAGAGTATTGGGCAGTATATTAGGTAATGAAAGAGCCAGGATGACAAGAAGTCAAGTGGGGGTTTGAAATGGGTCCTGCCAGAGGTTTTTAAGAAACTATCTAGTTCTTTTGGTCTGATATTCCATGGATCATCAAGACCATCTTATAAAAAAGAATTCAAAAGAGGGAGGTTTATCTTCTATTCCCCTTTCATCTCTTATACTCTTCGATCTCTGAGCCTTTGCTCACACCATTTCTCCATGAGTTGATTGGGCTCTTTTCCTTGGAAGGCATTTTATAAGGTCTTAGAGTTATGAAACAGCCTTAGACCTGGAATCAGGAAGTCTGTTTATGAATTGTAGCTCTAACATTGACTAGTTCTATGATTATGGGCAATTACTGCTGCTTTCTAAGTTTCTATCTTTTCATCTGTAAAATGGGGATAAGATGTTTAGAACCACTCTGTAAAATATGTAGTGTGACAAAAAGGCATCATAAACCTGAAAGTGACCAAAAATGTGACTTACTATGCCTATAGGTGGAACTGGGACATGTAATTAATCCCCAAGACCTTATATTTTAAGGAAGACAACCTTGATGGTAAAACATTTAAATAATTAGTGCAATCTATCCACTAGTAGACTAGAGAACAATTCTTAGGATCTTGGGTTCAGAACCATCAGAGAACAGAGAAGTCATGTAAGCCAACCTCCATTGAGAATCTGAGACTTAAAGATTTTGTGATTTACTCAGGATCACATAATTATCAAGTGAGAGAAGCAGTGATCCCAGTTTCCTATATCCCAAGATACAGTATTACTTCCATAATACAAGTCTTATTTGAAAATCATACAGCTCTGTATAGATATTACAATATCATAAGGAACTGAGATTTCATCAATATTAGCACATCTATGTACTTTATGATGATCATAACTTTTCGGTTCTTTTTCTGAAAGTCTTCCAAAAAGAATTTCTGTGCTTGAGGGGAACAAAGCTATCAAGAAGCAGCTAGCTCTCTTGTGATGAGCCTCTCCCTATATTACTGTACATCCAGAAAAGGAAGCAATGATCACAGAGAACCAGCATGGCTTCATAAAGAATAGGTCATGTCAACATAACCTTATTTCCTTTTTTATCAGCATTGTAAAACTGACAGATCAGGAAAATGCTAAAGATATAATTTACCTGGATTTTAGCAAAGCCTTTGAGAAAGTATATTACATTGATCTTGTGGAAATGGTAGAGAAATATGGGCTAGATGATAGATTTAGGACCAGTTGAGATTTCTCATTAAGATTTCTCATTAAGGGGTCAATATAAATTTAGCTGTAGGTTTCCAGAGGCATATTACATGGATCTGTTGTGGTCCACCAGCCACCTACTACCTCTCTGATCTCTATCTGCACAGGGCCTTCTTTATTTGTGCTCTTCCATTGTGTTCCATGCAGACACCATCTTCTGCCATCTATAATTCCAAAGGGCCTGTTTTGCTCCTCCCTGGACATCCTCTATGATCTCTTAACTTTGTGATGGCCTGGACTACACAGGGAATCATTCTTCAAGTATTAACATACTTCTGTTATATCATACTCATCCCATCTCAGTGATTTTGAAACCTAATTGCTATTATTCAAACACCATTTTCTAACATCCATGGACTGTTCTCTTATTATCATTCTCATCAACACCCTCTCTCCCACTTCCTATTCTAAGGCTTCCTAACACTTTCTTTGTGCTGTCTTGAATATCTAGGTATTCAATATGAAACAAACTGGATTTGGTCTTAAAACTTTTTTTTCTTCCACTACCTAATTAAAATCAGGAAAATCTGGCTTTTTCCTAATGATACTGTTTCCCTGGCTACATTTTACAGCAGTGATTGAACTTTCTCTCATTCCCCTTGACTTGTCTTGGTAGGGGGATTATTTCTCATTATTTCTGTGGAAGACTCTCCTATCATGATCACTCAAAAACCACTTTCCACCTTTGATATTCATTGAATTCACATTTATCACCCAACCCAATTAAATTTCTGGTAGTTGTGTCTACAGACCTCCAGGACACTTTCCTTCTTTCCTCTATCAATGTAGGGTATGGTTTTCATTCTTTCTCTTCCCAATACCTGCCCTTAAAATAAGAGACTTCAATATGCACATTTATACTTTCTCAAATACCATACGCAAATAACCTCCAATTTTCTTGATTTATTCATGTTCCATGAGTGTTTCCTTCATCCCATTAATAACTACACATGGAGATGGCCTATACTCTTGATCTTGCTACCATCTACAAGTAGGACACATTTATGTCCTGAATTCTGAAATTCCTTTATCTAATCATAAACTGTTGTCATTCCACTTCTCCCTCTCACTTTCAATTCTAATCCCTGTTCTTTGCTCTCACCATGACCTCTAATCCCTCAATATCCCAACTCCATCCCAGCTCTTTTCCAGGACATTTTCCCATTACTGGTTATATTCTATTCCCTTCCATATTGATCCCTTGGTAAACTAGTTCAACTCTCCACTGTCCTCTTCTCTTGGGTCTCATTGAAGCTTATCCTATAAAAAAATCATACCCTTCCAAACTTGAGACTTACATTATTTCTTCCATTTCCATCTTCTTTACTATTCATGCACTGCTAAACAAAGCCAGAGGAAATCCTGAAACTCTGCTAACTGGCTTCACTACAAGTTTTTATTGCATAATATCAAACAGGTTTTCATTTGTGGAAAAACAATTCTTTTATGCTTTCTTAAGTGATTCACTATCCACTGCCCACAGAGGCTTCTCTAAACCTTTTTATCTCTTCTCAAATATCTTGTACCTCTACTTGCTTCTACCTTTTCAGTTGAGAATTTTGCTTCATATTGCAGTGAAACAGTAAGTAACACTGGGGGGGTTATTTCTCATTATTTCTGTGGTAGGTTCTCCTGCCACAATCACTCAATAATATCTTTCCTCCCTTGAGATTCATTCACTTCACATTTATCACCCAACTGAATCAAAATTCTGGTATTCATGTCTACAGACTTCTAGGACACTGTCCTTCATTGCAGTGAAACATACACAGAGAACTGTCTTCCATCCTCCTCTACATCACATGTCACTCAGATGCCTTCTACAACTATCTTCTCCTTGACCCTTGTTTCACATTTCTTCTCCTTTCTAAACCAAAACCCCTCTATATACAGAAATGATCCCACTCCATCCTGGCTTCTCCAGATTGCTCTATTGTCTGTACTTTTTTACTAATTGTCTATTTTTTCTTGTTTCCTTCAGCCTCCCTACTGCCTACAAATCCTTGAAAATATTTCCATCCTTGAAAACATTCATCTGTTCCTGCTAGCTATTGTCCTATATTTCTTCTTCCTTTTGTGACTAAATGATGTCTATAAAGGTATCTTCATTTGCTTTCCTCTTATTCTTTCCTTTCCTCTCTGCTATCTGGCTTCTGATCTCATTCAAGAAAAACTGCTTTTGCCAAAGTTATATCTGATCTCTTAATTGATTAATCTAATGACCATTTGGGCAGCTAGGTGGCAGTGGATATAATACCAGGCTTGAAGTTATTTAGACTTCTCTTCCTGAGTTCAAATTTGACCTCAGATACTTAATAATTGTGTGATCCTGGGCAAGTCATTTAATACTCTTATCTCAATTTCTTCATTTGCAAAGTGACTTGGGGAAAGGAATCATAAACCACTCCAGTATCTTTGCCATTAAAACCCCAAATGGTGTCACAAAAGTCAGATGTTACTGAAATGATTGAGCAAAAATGATCTTTGCTCAATTATCATCCATCTTAACCTCCCTTCAGCCTTTAACACTATCACCTTCTTTTATTTTATATTCTCTTCTGTCTAGCTTTTCATGACACTGTTCTCTTTTGATTCTCTTCTTTCCTATCTGCCCATTACTTACATCTCTTTTACTGGATCACCATCCAGATCATGCCCTTAAAAAGTGAGCTCTGTCCTGGAGTCTTCTCTCTTTTCCCTTTGTATTATTTCACTTGATGATCTTTTGGGTTCCTATGAATTCAATTATCATCTCTAAACAGGTGATTTTCAGATCTACCTGAAGAGCCTTAACCTTTCCCCCAACCTCTAGTCTTACATATCTAACTCCCTGTTGAGAAATCTTTAATTGGATATCCCATAGATATTTCAAATTTGACATGATCAAAATTAATTTTTTTATCTTTCCTCCCAAACCATTCTCTCTTTCTAGCATTTCTATTGCTATTGAAGTTATCCCTGTCTTCCAAGTCACCCAGGGTTACAAACTAAGTGTCATCCTCTACTCTTTACTTTCTAGTACCCCTACCCCATTTGCTCAGTTGTCAAGTTCATGGTAATATTTCTTATATATGCCCCCTTTTCTCCTCTGACATTGCCTACCACACTAGTGCAGGCTTTCATCACCTTATGACATGGCCATTGCAAAAGCCTGCTGGCTTGCCTCTCAGCTTCAAATTTCTCCCACTCAAATTCATTTTCTACTCAGCTGTCTGATTGAATTTCCTAAAGCACAGGTCTGACTATATCACCTTCCTATTCAATAAACTCCAGCATTTCATATTGACTCCAAAATAAAATTTAAAAAATCTTTTGTTTAACTTTTGAAAACCCTTCATAACCTGACCCCTTCTTACCTTTCCATTCTTCTTACATAGGACAATCCATCTCCCGATTCTTAAGCATTTTTATCCTCTGTCTCTCAACTCTGAAGTGCTCTCTCTTTTTACTTCTTTTTAGCTTCCCTAACTAAAATATTACCTTTTGCAAAAAGTCTTTCCCAGTTCTCTTTAATCTTTAGGCTTTTCCTCTGAAATTATCTCTGATTTATCCTTTGTCCATCTTGTTTGTATGTAGTTTTTTGCATATCATCTCTTCCATTGACTATGAACTCCTTGAAAGGAGAGGCTATTTCTGTTTTTGCTTTGGGCTTGCCTTTCTTTGTATTCCTAGTGCTTAAAACCAGGACTGTCACATATTATGCACTGAATAAATTTAAGTTTACTGATGAGTAACCTATTATTATCCTTCTAATGCTTAACATTTTTATCAATAACTTGATAAAGAAGTAAATGGCATATTTATCAAATTCTCACATGCTACAAAGCCAGAAGGGATAACTAACACAGGAAATAAATGAGTTAGCATGAAAAAAGTGGCACTTTAAAGACTAGAACATTGGGACAGATTTAATAAGATAGAATCTAATAGAAATAAATGTAAGTCTTATATTTATTCCTACTAAATTCATTCTATAAGCACAATATTGGTGACCTTAGAGTTAGACTAAAATTTTATGATGATATCTGGTGAGTTTAGAATTATGAAATGTCATTTAATAGTGAATTAGTTCAGGCTCAAAGAGGTCTGGGCTGCATTAAGATAAGCATAGCTTATGGGAATGGAATGGCCCATGGACATTCCCAAATCAACATGTCCAAAATAGAATTCCTTAGATTAAAACTAAAAATTATCTTTCTTCTGAACTTTCTTATTCTCTTGAAGATAACACCCTCCTTCTGCATCTCCCAAGTCTGCAAGTTCAGTTATTCTTAGTTCCTCATTGTTCATTACTTAATTTACCCTGTGAGTTGCCAATGGTTGTCGATTCTGCCTCCTCAATATTTGATCCATCTGCCCCTTCTCTCTACTCACATGGCTAGCACTATAATTCAGGCCCTCACCACATCTTACCTGGACTACTACAATACCTTGCTATTTAGCTCATTGGGGAGTATTGTATTTGAAGTGTTAGTAAGAGTTAAAGTGGACATTGCCAGTAGAAAATTCTAGGTACAGATCGAGCACTCAAAAGAAAGTTCAAGATAGGAGACTGACTTGAGAGTTATTTGTAGATATGGGAGTTGAAATGGATCAGAAATAAGAGAAAAGAAGAGAAGGGAGGAGAGAACAGGGCAGGAGAGAACAGGAGAGGAGAGGGTCATGGGCAAACCACTGGGGGTAGCATATCCATTAAGGGTTTGGAAAGAAGAACAATCTGCTGAGAGACAGAAGAATAGTTAGAAAGTTTGGGAATTCTGAGACCAAGATTATTGTCTCTTCCATTTGGCATTTAAAGCAGCCCCTCACTACAATTTTAATTGTTTCACATTACTCCCCTCCTTTTTGTATATGCTCAATCATTCTGATTTGTTGTTTCTCAAGCTCCATCTCCATCTCTGCGCCTTTGCATTTCCTGTTCCTCCTACTTAGAAGAGAGAACCTTCCTACTAAACCTTCATACAAAAATGAATAATAGCTAGCATTTACATAATGTTTAAGGCTTGTAAAATTCTGTACAAAAATTATATCAAATTTTCTTTATAACAACCTTAGTGTTATCATTTTGCACATTTTAGAGATGAAGAAACTAAGGCAGGCAGAGATCAAGTCATGCAACTACTTAAATGCCTATGAGATTGGACCTGGCTCCAAGTCCAGAATGCTATCTACATAAACGCACGTGTGTGTGTGTGTGTGTGTGTGTGTATGCAAAATATACCTACATATATACTAACACAACAATATATGTGTATATATGTATGTATACATATGTACATGTATGCATATATATATGTATTATATATATATATATATGCATGTATGAATGGGGCAACTAGGTGACATGATAAGAAGTGTGCTGGTATCTACCTTGAATCAGGTAGATTTATGTTCCTGATTTCAAATATACCCTCAGGCACTTAGAAGTGTGAGTTTTCTTATCTATAAACTAAATTCAAGACAAAAATGGAAAACCATTCCAATATGCCTAGAAAACCCCAAATGGGGTCATGAAGAGTTGGACATTACAGAAATAGCCAAACAGCAAAATGTATGTATACATATATACTACTGTGTATATGTGTGTATAATAAGTATTATATATATGTATACATTTTTACACACTTATTCTCAGTATATATATATATATATGTATATATATATATATTCATTTTCTATTTCTCATTCATTTTTTCTCCCCTATTACCAAGTCCTTCCCATTTACCTATAAGCATGCTAAGAGGACTCTAAGCCCAAGGACAACCCAACCCCCCATAAAGCTTTCTATTCATATATATGCATATAACATGTATATAAGTGTGTGTTTCTGGATATGCACACACACACACACATATATACACACACATACAAGGTTTCCATCCCAAATATTCATATAGAGTCTTCTGAGCTTATATTGGACTGATCAGTCACAATTGGTTATGGTGAACATTGATTATGATATCATTTTAGTCTTCTCCAAGCGTGGACAGACAGTAATAGTATTTGAGGTACTGTGTGTGTGTGTGTGTGTGTGTGTGTGTGTGTGTGTGTTTGACAATAAAAAAGCTTGAGGGTAGGGAGAAGGGGATTGTCCTTGGGCTTAGGTTACTCTGAGCATTTATAAGTAGATGGGAAGGAGTTAGCAATAGGGCAGAGAAGATGCATGAGAAAAAGAGAATGAGTATTGAAGCAAGATCTTACAAAAGGCAAGAAAAAGAAGGTTCAAGGAATTAGCCTTAGTAAGCAGTAGGAATGTCTCTTCTGTGACTCTAAGATAGAAAGAATTGTATAAAATGAAAAGTTTGGACTAAAAAAGCTCTGAAGTCCTTTCCAGTTTTCTAAATCCTATGACGCATTGCTCTATTATGCTGAGAAGTTTTGAAAAGTGAAGGAGATAAACTAATTTTAGGAAGTATACTCTAGACAGTCTCCATCTTTTCATGAAGTGAATGTAGTTAAATTGCATACTCTAAGAACTGAGGATAAAGTGAATTTCCTTCATCAAAAGAGGACAGCAAACTCGAAAATATTTGAGACTGTCAACGGGGGATTTAAATAAGGAATGAATAAAGGTAGAATTGAAGGATTGTTAAAATAATGGCAAGAATCTAGCTGAGATGATGTATTATACATTAGTAGCATGGGGAATATTACTGGATTTTTCCTAATATTCAGCAATTCTTGCATATAAAATAGAGGAATTAGATGGTGATGTTTACATTAAAAATAAGGACTTAAAGGTGAATAAAATAGAAATTCAGGATGACAAAGAATTCTAGAATGCTATAGTAACTATTAAAACATTAAAATGTCATAGCATTAAAGTTGGATATGAAGAGAAGTAAACAGAATGGGAGAATTGAACTGGGATTGGGGAAAAGTCAAAGATCATGGGACACAATGAAGAATTAGAGTAGAGGAGATAGAATGATGGGTTCTAATGGAAGATAGGAACTTCAAGGTTATGAGTTTTAAAGGTGGTACAGTTCTGAAAGATGAACATGACTAAGTGTATAGGACAGAAAGTAATCAACATTAAGGAATTTGAAGAATTATGGGTTAAAGGTATCAAAGGAATGAAGAATGGAAATATTGAAGTTCCAAAGGATGACTGCAGAGGACAGTGTGGAGAAGAAAACCATGAGATAAATATTTTTAGCATCATTGAAATATTGGGAAATGATTTGGAGATAATGAGATGACAGCAACAAGGATGGAGAAAGGGTGGAACAAGGAGCTTGTACAGGATCATATATTTTGAGTTAGAAAGAAGTTAGATGTTGTCTAGTCCATGCGTTTCATTTTAGGAGTCAATGCAGGACTGTGGAAAAAGCACTGGCTCTGGAGACCATAGAGGACCTGTGTTAAAAGTTCAAATCCTGACTCTGGTTCTTACTACTAGTGTGGTCTTGGGGAATCTGTCAATAAAAAAGCCTTAATTCAGTGCTTACTGTATTCAGGCAACATGGTAGCACACTGGCTAAATCATTAACCTTTAGTAGGTTTAAGTTTTCTCATTTATAAAATGAAGGGGTTGCATTATTTAACCTCTGAATTCTTTTTTAGCTCTATTACTCTATAGATGAAGGAACAATCAATCAACAACCATTTATCAAATGTCTATGTTGTGGCAGCTGGTGGTACAATGTATAGATCGCCAAGCCTGGAGTCAAGAAGACCTGAGTTTAAATCTGGCCCCAGACATACAGTAGCTATCACTCTGAGCAAGCCATTTAATCCTATTTGCTTCAGTTTCCTCATCTCTAAAATCAGTTGGAGAAGGAAATGGCAAGCTGATCCAGTATCTTTTCCAAGAAAATCCTAGTGTCATGAATTGTTGTACATGACTCAAAAATGACTGAACAAGAGCAACAATCATATGGCAGGTTCATGTTGAGCAACAGGGTCTTAAAGCGAAAACTGTTCCTGCCTTCAAAGAGTTTATACTGTAGCAAAGAAAGAGATAAGATGTGGATGTATATAATGTGACTGAAGGCAAGAAGAACCAGCAGCTGGGGAAGCAAGAAGACTATGTAGGTGAAGATGCTTGAGATGAGTGTTTGAGGAAATGAGGGCTTCTGAAATATTGAAATGAGGAAGAAGTTACATTCCAAATATAGGAGATAAACAATGAAAAGGTTATGATGAAAGAGATGTGGTGTCAGGAAAAAAGGAAGGAAAGAAAAAAGGAAGAAAAGTAATAAGAAAAGAAGGAATGAAGGGAAAAAGAAGAAATTAAGGAAGAAAAGGAAAGAAGGGAGGGATAGAGGAAGAGGAAAGGGAGAGAGGGAGAGAGGGACAAGGAAAAAAGGAAGACTTTATTAGATATTACTACATTCAAACACAGTGTTCATTGCTGGGGACACAAATGGAAGACTAAGTTTTTTTTCTCATATTTGAATACAGGAGACAACACAAATGGAATGTTTTAAATATAAGTAAGATAGAAAGATCATGGTCCTTAGAATAAAACAGCAGAGCATATAGTAATGTCTTATTTTTAATGTCATTATCACTGATAAAATCACATCATCTGATGCTGAACCATTGGACAGTGAGAAATACTTTGGTTATGAGAATTTTCTTTTCTAGCAGTAACACTTGTGAAGGCAATTTCCACTTTGTATTTCAACAAGGGCTGCTAGTTGTATGTGGATGCTGACCTACAAGTATTGCTATTCTCAAGGCTACTGGTTTTAAGGTTCTGGGCTGTCTCCATTAGGTTCCAAAGGGAGATGGTGGTCAAAGTATTGTTGGTGGTTCATTTTGCTTGACACATGCTACCTGCCATCACTCCCTAAGAATGCCCTCTGCTTCAATTAGGCTGCTTTGCCTATTAAGTGAGTAGCAGGTGATTGATATTCGATAGTGTCATGAGAAACAGTAACGAAACCAATAATTTAATTGAAATGTGCTTAGTCATTGTCTGAGAGGATACTTGTATACATTCGCCGAGGCAGGAAGTTTGAGGGACTGTGCAATGATGTAGAAGTTCCAGTGGCAAACAACTTACACATTCCCTACTAGTAGGGAGACTGGAAGGAGATGCAGCATTACATCATTCATAAGGGACATGGTAGAAAAAAACAAATATCAGGAATTGTGGTTGACAAAGCTGGAAATGTAGGAGAGATTATTAGTAGATCTTTCTGACCTTCACTTTAGTCTCTGACTCGAGAGGCTTTTTTGGATATTATGAACTCTCTATTCCCTGACTACTTTCACCTGTATCTCTACCCTTGATTACTGGCCCTTTTATTTCCAGCCCCTCTTTTTCTCACTTTTGCCAGCTTTTACAACTCAGTATATGGGGGTACCATTTTCTTCTTCTCAACCCCAAGCCATTACTGGCCCAAGAACTCAGGCTACATTAAATAGAGGACAAAGAGAAAACATTGGCTGGAAGGCAATTGAGATAGATGCAGTTAGAAAATAAGCTTATACTTTGGGGTGAGAGATATCCCTTCCTTAACATTTGGAAGCTTTTAAATGGATATAGATTTGACCTGCCAGTTCTGGAAGACAGATCCCGAGCTGCCCATGTTTTATTCATATTGTCGCTTGTAATGAAATATCATTTAATTTTCCATTTCTAAATGGATTGTGTTTCCTTTTTGAGGTCTAGCTCAATCTTGAAGGTTTGCAGCAATTGTTATCACCACCCTCCCAAATACAGCTGAGAGATGGGCCTTTTGCACAGAATTAATACTTTTTTTCTTTCTCATTTTTGGCAGGTGGCTTTAATTTATTATTTAGTTCCATTTCTCCTGCGATAGCCAAAGAACATGCTTTTTGTGAATGCCACAGTGCACTTAATTCTTGGAGACAATTTACACATTAAAAATAAATTGCGAGCTCCCTGTGGGTTTCTGCATGTTGACACATTTTAGATTAAGGACAGTAATGCAGATATCTCTCAGCCTTTCAATAAGATGGATAAAAAAGAAAAAGAAAGAGAGCTTGTTAGCTAGGCTGAGATCTGAGGAATAGCTGGTGGGAAAATAGCTTTACTTACTGGATGAGTGGGAGTAAGTAGTGATTGGGCTTGTGCCTTTCCTTCAACAGAATCCAAATCCACATGGATGCTGGACCATGTTAACCTCTGAACCATCCTGCATTTGGGCCATGAAACTTTGGTGTCATATTGTGCCCTGGAAATGCTCTACAAACTTCTGATTAAGCAAATCTCAAGAGAAAAAGGTTAATCCTGGAGTTTTACATACCACTTGCTGTTTCTCCCTTTACTTAAATCCCGTATTTTTGTCACAGGGGTAGAAGAGATAGGGAAGTCTTACTGGGAAGGAAAACCAAAAGGGTAACTGTTTTAAAAATGTCTTCAAGACACTGAAATCCAAGAATTGTAAAAAAAAGATTTTTAAGGAGCAGAGATTGAGGTTATGAAGTCAATAAGAGGTCAGAAAGCAAAATAAAGGGAATGCTTGGGAGCTGGCTGGTCATTTGTCTCAACCTGACTAGCTTCTCAAAGCTTCTGTCTTTTTATAGTGGTTATTTGTGGCCCCTGTGCTACATCTGATGTGTCATAGATGAAGGATCTGCCATGCTTGTTAGCAAGACTTATTAATTGATTCACCCATGCCCTTCAGGTCATGAGCTCCTGCATGGTTGATGCAGCTCATGTGTTTCACACATACAAAAAAGAATAATAAAAATGATTATTGTGATTATGATAAAATAATTTAATAAACTTTTAGTGTTATTATCATTAATATTAGAGTATTTAATTTCTATAATGTTTTAAAAAGTTTCATACCTCCTCTGGAATATAGATTATCCAGATGTTTTTTGTCTCAGTTTACAGGTGGAAAAAGTAAGTCTCAGAAAGATTATACAACTGGTAAATTAGGCCAGTAGGATTCAAATCAGGTCGTCTGCATCTCCAAGTCTGGGCCTTTTCTGTTGAACAAATTCTGCTCTTTCCTTCAAGCTGTATTTCAAAGGACCCCTGCCACATTAGCATGGCAAAAGGGAATTGATCACATAAACCTGATTTGACTGTTATGCAGTTTCCTTATTCATGACCAAAGAAATAAAATAAAAGAAATAACATCGACTATATATTTAAAGCACTGACACACAGACTATGAGTTGTGGAATACCACAGGGTCTGAAAAACTAAAAATGAGTAAATAATGCAAGGGAAAATGGAGATGCAAGCAATAGATAAAGGTAGACAGAAATAAGCATTTATTAAGTACCAACTATTTGCCAGTTGTTATTCAGTTATGTCCAATAATTCATGACTCTACTTGGCATTTTCTTGGCAAATATACTGAAATGATGTGCCATTTTCTTGTCCAGCTCACATTACAGATGAGGAACTGAGGCAAACAGATTTAAGTGGCATACCCAGGGTCACACAGCTGTTTCTGAGGCCAGATTTAAAATAAAAAAGATGAATCTTCCTGATTCCTGGCACAGCACTCTATCTACTGTGCCCCTTAGCTGTCCCACTATATATCAAGCCCTATGCTAAACACTTTATCAATCATTAGATCTCAGTTGATCCTCATAACAACCCTGGGAGATAAGTGGTATTATTATTCCCCTTTTACATATAAGGAAACTGAGATAGGCAGAAGTTAGGGGCTTATCTGGAGTCACACAGCTATTATTATCAACAATAAAAATAAGTAATATTTATATAGCATTTGATATATGCTAAAGCCTGTGCTAAGTGCTTTGCAATGAATATTTCATTTGATCATCACAACAACCCTGGGAGATAACTTAAAAAAAATTCTTTTTTTATACTTGAGGAAACTGAGGCAAAAAAAAAAATTAAGTGACTTGCCCATGAACACACAACCAGTAAGTATCTGAGGCTGGATTTGAATTCAGATCTTCCTGACTCTAGATTCACCATTTTATCCACTGTATCACCTCACTGCCTGCTTGTCAAGCAGTTGTGAGTGAGCCACATCACTTGCTAAATAAGAAATAGAATACTTGATTTATGCATGGTCTAAAAAAGAAGAATGGGATGGTCATGTGGTTAGAGCAAGGGATAGCCAGTGGACTGGCCTGGAGTTCCAGGATCCTTGTAACATCAGGAAAAAGGGAAGGAAGCCTCCATCATATTGAGTGGCCCCTGTGATTGACTTAGGGGAAGACATGAATAAGAGTGACAAAGGATAGGCAGGTCATGGGTCATCATCTTCATCACTAGAGGCTATTCTATATTGAGTAATGCATCCATTTTCCAGCAATCACTATAGCCACATTTTTGAAGAGTCAAAAATGAATGTTCTGCTCACCAAAGTCCTTGGAACTGTAAAATGATGTAATATCAGAAGCTGAAATGATTTTACCTGTGGAAATGGCATTAAAAAAAAGAAGTATGAAAAGCTGCTGCCCTCAAAGGACCAAGAGGTCTCTCCATCTGCCTTGAGGTTGAAACCTTCCATTTGTGTTGTCTCCCTCTTAGAATGTAAGCTCCTTGAGGGCAGGTCTTTTTTTTACTTTACAATTCTTACTTTTCTGTATGATAATATATAATTTAATTAAATGCTGCAGACATTTATTCCATGCTTTGTGTATTTGTTAAGTGTCTTACATATATGTGACTTCTTCCAAGGCTAGAAAGCCATTTTCCAGTCTAAAAGCATACTCCAAACCCAGGAATTTACAGATATAATTCAGGTGCTGATATTTAGTCTCCTGATTCCAACTGATTGTGAACAAATGTTCCCATTATGGATGAACTCAGGAACTCCAGTGGACTCAATATGCAGATGAGTGATTGGGGGCAGAGTGTGCAGATTGGTTACCTAGTCCAGGTACCTTGGCTGGTCTCTGGTACTTCATCTAAGGCAGCCATCACAAGACTGGAATCAAGAAAAAATTTTTCTTCTGAGATTTTTCTCAGTACTAGGTCCTTCACTCTGACGACTCTTCAACATGTCTACCTCTGCAAGGAAGCAAGGAAATTGCTACTGCCTTGAAGCATCACTTCTAGATTGCCAGTCTCTTCAAAACCATATTATCTGTCTCTGTCTCTCTGTCTCTATCTCTGTCTCTCTGTCTCTCTGTTATTCTCTCTGTGTGTCTCTGTCTTTCTCTCTGACTCTCTCTGACTCTCTTTCTCTCTCTCTCTCTCCCTCTCCCTCTTCCTCTCCCTTTCTCTCTCTCTCTCTCTCTCTGTCTCTCTGTCTCTGTCTCTCTCTCTTTCTCTATCTTTCTGTGTGTGTCTCTCTGTCTCTCTCTCTCTGTGTCTCTCTCTCTTTCTTATTCTCTCCTCTTTCTCTCTTCATGTCAGTGACATCTTGTCTTTGGCACTCCTTTTCCTCCAATTCATTCATTATCTGTTTATATCATTTTTACCTCAGCCCTTCAGTTTTTTTTTTCCATTTATTTTACTAAAAAAAAAAGCTGGTTCTTCTTATCTCACTCAAGCTGGAAGTGCAATTACTGGCCTGATCTCATTGTGATCAGCATGAGAGTTTTACCTACTCTGTTTCTGATCTGGGCAGGTTTTCTCCTCTTTACTTAATATCATACTCCTACCTCTTAGGGGCTTTTCATATTAATGGTAAATGTCATTCAAACCATAAGTTTTAGCACAAGGACAAGGGAAGTTTGAGAGTTCATAGCTTCACCTTCCAATTAAACAGACACAGGTGGTGATGAGATAGAGTACCAAAGTTCCTGTGATCTTGCAGGATAATGAAAGTTTTCCCAAAAATGAGCTTCAGGGAGCATAGTAGGAAAAAGGTAGAGAAGTCCTATAATAGGGCAGCCAAGTAAGAAATGAACATATGTTCTGAAGAGAACTTCAAAATCTCCATAAATGTAAGTTTTGAAGCTGATGCATTGATTTACCCTCCAATCAGAGAGACTGCATAATGATGAGGTGGAGTACCAAGGTTGATACACTAAAAACACATTTTCCCACACTTTCTTCATGTTAGTAATGCATAGTCTTCCCACAGACATTTGATGTGATACTTTTACTAAAATAAAATAAACCAGAGTTCTTACTCAAAATTGCCAAAGAAAATCTAGAAGTGGTATTTATTGAGCCTTAATTTAAAAATTAGCCTTGATTGAAAAAATCCAAAATATTAGTTTCCCAAAAGTAGTTGTTTTGAGATGTAGTAGGTTTGCCATCACTGAATGTCATCAAGCAAAGTCCATATGACTGCTTGTTAAATGAGTGAGAAAGTAGGAATCTTTTTTTGTTGTTGTTTTGTTTTGTTTTTTAACTATAGGTGGGGCTAAATACTACTGAAATCCTATTCAGTGCTGTAATGGATAATCTTACAGTCTTCTGAAAGCATTCATAGAATGTCTTCACTTTTGCATTTCCTGAAGCAAATGTACAAAAACTACAATTCTCTGCACGGCTGTATATTTACTTATGACTATCTTAAAACTACAAGATGAGATGATCAATGGTTCCATAAAGTAATATTGTCTGCTGCCTTTGTGTATATGATGAAACCTATACTATAAATGTTTGCATTGTCAGTCATGCTACCATCTGGATGCAAATGCTTGCCATTTTCTATTTACATTCATATCAATATAGATATTGTTCAATTTCTCTAATAGTGTAACAACTTTCTAGCTCTTGGACAAAGATAGTATAGACAATACAGATAAATTCATGTTATTAGATGATCTAAGAATGTTAATTTTTATTATTATATAATTATATAAAACATATTACATACACAAAAGAGTCAGGTCCTAGTCCTGGCTTTTCTATTAACTAACTCTGTGATTTCCACATCATTAGTAGACTGCTAGACTTGGAATTATGAAGACCTGGGCTCAAATTCTTTCTCTGACACTTTGGCATTGTGTGACCCTGAATAAATCATTTCTCTGAACCTCGATTTCCCCATCTGTGAAATGGGTTGGGAAGTTGTCTTAAAAGACCTCTAAAATCAATTCTAGTTCTAAATCTTCAATCTTATGATCCTTCCCTGAATCTCATTTTTGTCATCTATGAAGTAAGGGTGCCGGAAAAAATGTTCTCCAAGATTTTTTCCAGCTCTAACAATTTACCCTCTCATTCAAATATTCTGTGTTCTAAGGTTTCTTTCAATTCTAAAGATTCTGTGATTTTTCCTTGCCTCTAAAATGCAAATGATATCAGTTGGTGGTATATTATAGGAAGATGTTGATTCAGTTCAATTTAATTAATAAGCACTGATTATATTTATGAAATACCTATTTTATACCATGCACTGAGGATACAAAGATAAAAACAAAAACAAAACAAAACAAAACCAAAAAACCAATCTTGTCCTTACAGAGTTGGCATTCTGCTCTTTCTAGCCATGTTTCCTTCATTTAAATAAACTTCCTTTTCTCAAAATCAATTAAATGATAAGATAAAATTATATTGTGTTTGTGACTTGCCAAATAAGCATGAAGAACCAAAATCTATAGAGTGAATAGACATTCCTTTCCTCCCACCCCAAGCCACAGTCACTTTGCTTATATATTTATTTTAGAAGAAATTGGGATTAACCTACATTTATAGCTAGTGTCTGAGATCAGATTTGAATTCAGATCCTCCTGATTTCAAGGTAAGTGCTCTATCTACTGTGTCACCTAACTGCTCTTGTTTCCCCCACAGTCACTTGAAACAAAGTCAGGCTCTTTACCTTTTTGTGAGTAGCCTTTGCTATTCACAGAACTATAATTATGGTTCATGATAAAAAATATGATTCAAATATTGTTTTCACAGTCAGAATTTTAGGCAAGGTTGTTGTCTTTGAGAGAGATATTTGATTATTCCAATGAAACACTGCAATTTTGGTTTTAGTGAATAAGTTATTAAAGTAACGTTTTGCTTAGCTATATCTGTGTTTTCTGAGAAAAACTGAACAAATACAATTACCTTACTGGATTTGAGGATGGTTTAAAAAAAAAAAAAAAAAAAAAAGACCTCTCCCCTTCAGCCCTAAAGTAAAAGTTATTAAGAAATTTGATTTGGGGGCAGCTAGGTGGCGCAGTGGATAGAGCACCAGCCCTGAAGTCAGGAGGACCTGAGTTCAAATCTGGTCTCAGACACTTAACATTCCCTAGCTGTGTGACCCTGGGCAAGTCACTTAATCTCAATTGCCTCAGCAAAAAGCAAAAAAAAAATAAAATAAAATTTGATTTGGATTCTGAAGAGCAATTTGGAATAATATTCAAAAGGCTATAAAGCTGTGCATACGCTTTGATCTGGCAATACCACCACTAAGGCTCTACCTCAAAGGTATTATAAAAAGGGGGGAAAACCTATGTATACAAAAATATTTATACCAGTTCTTTTTGTGGTGGCTAAGAATTGGAAATTGAAAGGATGCCCATCAATAAGGGAATGACTGAACAAGTTGTAGTGTATGAATATAATGTAATATTATCATACTATAAGAAATAACAGGAAGAACAGTTTTAGAAAAAAATTGAAAGACTTATATGAACTGATATAAAATGTATCAGGAATATTTTATAAGTAACAGGAATATTAAAAGATGAAGAACTGTGAATTACTTAGCTATTCTCAGCAAGACATTGATCCAAGGTGATCCCAGAGGACCATGATGAAAAACAATATCCACCTCCAGAAAAAGAACTGATATTATCTGAATACCAAGGCATACTATTTTCACTTCCTTTTTTGTTTGAGTTTTCCTTCATAAAATGGTTAACATGGAAAATGTTTTCCATGATTGTACATGTATAACCTATTTTGGATGGCTTACTATCTTAGATAGTGGGGAGGGGAAAGAAGGAGAGATAAAACAAAAAGCAGATGTTAAAAATTGTTTTTATGTATAATTGAAGAAAAATGAAATTTTATTTAAAAAAGAAAAGTTGTGGTCAGGATTGAAATACTGGAAATCTTTCCTTAGTCAATGAGTTATTCTTCAGAAGTGGCCTTTATTTGTGCAGTTTAGGAAGGAAACAGTTATTCTTGATTATGCTCCAGGGTTGCAATAATAACACTACTCATTAAACTCCATGTTTCTTGCTCTGATTCATAGCTGACTTTAGTAATCCATATTCCCTATATTTTATAAAAGAAGAAAGGTATTAGACTCATTTTATATTTTTGAAAACTCAATTTCAGAAGGAATAAGCAATGGGTCCATTTTTATAGATGTGGAAACTCAATTTCAGAAAAAAAAAAGCAATTGGTGCAAGTCTCCATAGTGAGTTTGGGGAAAAGGTCAAGTGTGAAAATCTGAGCATCTTTGAAATCAGGTATTCATAGCCCTGCATTCTGTCACTAATTCAGCCTCCAAAATATGACTATCCCCTTTTTAGTAAGATATAAATATAGGAAAAATCTGTGATTCTATCAGTTAGAAAACTCATAGGTTAAGTGAATTGCCCAGAGTTATGTAACTAATATGTGTCTGAAGTGGGCCCTTGAATTTAATTTTAACTAAGTCTGGTGCCTCATTATTATCCCTCACATAATATCCAGTTATATGACTTTTTTTATTTGAAAAAGTACTTTCTTCCATCTTTGATTACCCTCACAACAATCCTAATAATTAGATTAGAAAGATAGCATTATCCTCATTTTTAGAGAAGGGAAGTGAGTCTCAGAGACATCAAAAGGTGTTCATACTAACAATGGTTTTGTCTGAGGTATAACTCAGCTGATTTTCATTTACATGCTTATACCCCTGAACTTTAGTTTTTTATCTCTTTCTATTTCCCTTTAAGAAGTCTCACTCTTGCAAATATGAAGCAGATAAGACAAGAGGGAAAACCACATTGGGTCTTGTTACTAGTGTTAAACCTGTTTAGTGTGAACAGTCACGCCATGGAGCTCTCAGCACTCTTCATCTCAGATGGCCCATGTCTCCAAGTGCCAAACACTCCCCTGATGTGGGATGACTTGCATGTGAACTGATAATAAGGTTTTGTTCTAATGAAAACATTAGGTGCTGTTAATTTATAGTTTTCTTTCTCTAACATCTTGGTCACTATTCATTAAATTTATAATGCAAAATAAATTTTTAATTAAAAAAGGAAACTCCTTCAGCTTCTCCTCTCCTCCCCTTTGCAAATTTTGTAGGGTAAGAAGTGATAAAAGCCAGTCTACTCTGATCGATACAAAAATACTGAAGTCCCCTCATTGCTCAAAGGGAGCATGGTACACTGGAGAAAATAGTAAATGAAGAAGGTACAGACTGACTGAGTCAGAAGATATTTCTGTGGTATGATTGCCTAACTTCTTACCATCTTGATTGTCTTTTTCTGAAATCTTCCACTTTATCAGTTGTGGTGCCCAGAACAGAATATGGGTCAAGAGGTAGCACAGTGGAGAAAATATCAGACCTGAAGTCAGAAAGACTCATCTTTCTAAATTCAAATCTAGCCTCAAACATTTAGTTGCTATGTGATTCTGGGCAAGCCACTTAATTCTGTTTGCCTCAGTTTCCTCATATGTAAAATGATATGGAAAAAGAAATGACAAACCACTCCAGTAACTTTGCCAAGAAAACTCCAAATGAGGTAATGAAGAGCCAGATGAGACTGAAATGACTCAACAACAAACCAATTATAGTATTCTAGGTATGTTCTTTCTGTATAGGGCGGTTAACAGTAGATCTAGAGATCTGTATACTTAGTGTTCTTAATACACTTAGATCACACCTTCTTAATTTGACTTCCATGTCATACTTTAGTTAGCTCAAATTGAGCCAATTAATGCTGACTTCTAAAGAATTTCCCAAAATACCTTGGCCGTTTTGATATGAAATATTTTTTAATCTTGCTCTTGTGCAAATAATTTCCCAAAATACCTTGGCCGTTTTGATATGAAATATTTTCTAATCTTGCCCTTATGCAAATGATTGTTCAAGACTAAATCTCTGTTAAACTGCATTTTGCAAAGCATCATGAGAGCCACCATGGCATAAAGGTCTGCTGTTGAAGTTAAGAATTGTGTTCAAGTCTTATTTCTGAAGAATAAAATCTATGTCTATCCAAGAAAGTCACTTGATCTTTCCATGCTCTAAGTCACTGCAGTAAGACTTAAGTTGTAGAACATTAGTAGATCAGCAACTCTCCAAGAGTTCTCTCTACTCATGAAATTACAAGTCCATGCTAAATTCCAACTTACACAAATTACCTCTTCTTTTAAAAGAACTGAGATCTTTTTGGATATGTAATTCTAGGTTCTGAAATAAATTTGGCCTCAGGCACTTACTGACTGTGTTACCTTGGGCAAGTCATTTAACTCAAATTGTGAAGAAGGAGGAGGAAATGGAGGAAGAGAAGTAAAAAAAAGGAGGAGGAGGAGGAAAAGGTAGAGGAGAAGGAAGATGAGGAGGAGGAGGAAGAAGAAGAGAAGGAGGAGGAGGAAGAAAAGGAGGAGGAGGAAAAGGAGGAGGAGGAGGGAGAGGAAAAGGAAGAGGAGGAGAAGGAAGAAGAGAAGGAGAAGGAAGAAGAGGAGGAGGAGAAGAAAGAAAAGAAGAAGAAAAAGGAGAAGAAGACAAGGAGGAGGAGGAGGAGAGAAAGGGAAGGGAAAAGGAAAGAGGAAGGAGAAGGAGGAGGAAAATGGAGTAGTGGGAAATGCACAGTTAGTGACTATAATTATGTAGGTGATTAGAATGAGCTTACACAGAGAATAGAAGGAGATAATAAAATAGATTGCAAACCATAATTCAACAGTGTATTATATTTAAGAAACACATTAGGTCAGAAAGACATATACAAAGTTGAAATAAAGAGCTGAAGCAGAGGTTATTATGCTTCAGCTGAAGTGAATAGGGTAGGGGTAGTAATCACGATCTCAAACAAAGCAAAAACAAAAACAAAAATAAACTTAATTGAAAAATATGATCATCAAAACATTCTGCTAAAAGATATCAATGGCAATGAAGTAATATCAAAAATTTTACAGCAACTTAATCTAATAAAGACCTCATTTCTCAAATATGTAGAAAATGAGTCAACTTTATAAAAAATAAATAACGGGAACCTTTCCCCAATTGATAAATGGCCAAAGTAAAATCAATGGTCAAATGAAAAATGTGCCAAGTCAGTATTGATTAGGAAAAGGCAAAATAAAACAACTCTGCAGTATTACCTCAGTTTTCAGTAAAAGCAAACCTCAGTGAAAACAAACTGAGTAAAAACCTCAGTTTTCAGTAAAAACAAACAATAGAGTGAATGAGGGGAAATAGGGAAATTAATGAATTGTTGGTGGAGTAGTGAACTGGTCCAACAATTCTAGAGAACAATGTGGAATTATGCCCAAAGGGCACTATCCTTGTGACTTTCCATTGTGAAACACTTTTCCCTGGCTACCACTCCTGTATATGAGTTATCTCATGCTTTAAGTATAAATATTTCTTGTATGTTAATCACAGTCCTTCTTTTATAATTATATCCATAGCACTTTGTACATAGTACTTAATAAATGTTTTTTCCTTCATCCATTCAAAGCTCACTTATTATCTATGTGACTTCAACTAAATCATTTTCTCCTCTTTATCTCAAATTACATAAGTTCATCTATCTTGAACTAGCAGGGACCTCAGAGATCATTTAATCTACCATTTCTCCCCCCTGGTTTGTTAATGAAACTGAGGTCACACAGGTAAAATGTAACAGAGCTTTGATCTGAAAGCAATTCTAATAACAAACCCAACACTTATTTCCATTGCACCATACTGCCTTTCAAGATTCTCATTGACAAACTAAGGTAGTTCCTTTCCTAAGTTTCCTTCAAGCTCAAAATTCCAGCATCTTAAAATTTCAATTAAAACCCAACTGAATCCTAAGGTCTGACAGTTAGGGATGCCAAGAGACAGCATTTATTTCATTGGGTTTGTGTAAAGTAAATTTGAATCTGAGACACTTTTCCATTGCCACCCAACATAGTTTGGTGTACACTCAAAGAAAGAAAAATTGTTTTATTAACATTAGTGAGGCACACCTAGTGAGGCAAATGTCTATTCAATAAGAGGTTATATGATAAGTCCCAATGTTAAATCAATGTTTTGGAATTAGGGGTGGGAAGGAGTGTCTGCTTTTTGGATTATCCTTGCCATTACTCAATGACAATTCTTCTGACAGTTGGTCCTCTGTGTGAGCACAAATTTGAGTAAACCACCACTTCATTACTTGCAGCCTTTTCCATATGTTGAACTACACGAATCTGATTAGATGAAGAATCCCCCCTTTCTCTGCTATTTCAAATTAATGAAGTTTTGCACCTCCAGCAACCACATTCCCAATGCACCTAATGAGGCTCACAGATGTCCCACCAAACATTCCAGATTATACGAAGGGAATGTAATACTCCAGGGAATTGAAACCTAGAGAGCTATATCTGTCTTCAGATGGTTGCCCAGTGCTTCCAGTATCTATACTTATCTTGGAAAAACCCCAAGCATAGAATTCTCAGTCTTCACATATACTATATACCATCTGTTACCTAGCAGGTTGCAGTTCTCAACCATAAGTTAAGAGATTATAAGGGGGCAACCTTGCCTGCAACAGTTACATGGACCAGCAGAGGACAGCCAAGTCTAGACTGACATGACATCACTCTGAGGGGGGTAGTGCAAGAGGAGGTGAAGAATAATGTTGGCAGCTAGAATAGGATTGAATCAAGTGTTAGCACAATTAGTGATTCACGGAGATTGAGCAGGAAACCATCAGCTACTGCCAGTAGCCCTAATGAGGGACATTGACCTCTCCTCTCTCAAGTATTCTGCAGACAGCCTATAAAAACAAAGAAAGCCCAAATATCTGAATCAGTGGTCCTCTGACAGCCTTACTATAAGAGCTGTGGGGCTAAGTATGTTGGGAAAGGAACAAAGGAACAATGTGTGATGTCTACACAGGGGAGAAAAACCATTCTGGAGATTTTGATTATGAGAGTTATATTTGTTCATGGGGAAAGCCCCATTTAACAGATTCTGCCAAAGATAACATGAAAAGTAATTTTTTAAGTTCACCAAAAGGACAGATAGCTAATGGTAGCTACTATGCCAAGCTGCAATTGTTGCAATTTCATTGAAAGAATATGGAGAAAATGTCTAAAGTGATCTAGATGAAAGAGAAAATCAAGAGCCAAAACTAAAAATAATAATAATATACTTACATAGTATTTTGTATAGACAGAGTAAGTCATTTTTAGCTATCTTACTCAACCCTCCAACAATTACCAGAAACTTAGACTTTACCACGAGTTCTTATGACTTACTTAGGTGGAACCTAAGTCTCCGTATAGGTCTTGATCATCTACTCATTATGCTTCCATTTGAATACTTTTTTCTTTCCTTTCCTCTCTTTCCCTGCCCTTTATATATTGCCTTTCCTTCAGTAGGATGTACTAGAAAACTTTCTGGGCCCAAATCAGGAAAATCTAAGTTCAAATCTAACTTCAAGATACTTACTTGTATCCTGTAAACCGGGGTGAATCACTTAATCTCTATTGGCCTCAGTTTCCCTGCTTTTCAGGGCTCTCATGAGTATCAAAGGAGATAATAGTGGTAAAGTACTTAGCACAATTCCTGACACACAAGAGGTGTTTAATAGTTGTTTCCCTTTGATCCAGCAATATCTCTAAGTCTGGATCCCAAAAAAAGATTAAAAAGAAAAGAAAAAGTGACAATTTGTACAAAATTGTGGTAGCTAAGAAATGGAAATTGAAGAGATATATGTCAATTGGGGAATGACTGAACAAGTTGTGGTACATGATTGTAATGGAATATTATTGTACTGTAAGAGATGAAAAGCATGAAGATTTCAAAAAAAACTGGAAGGACTTACATGAACTGATACAAAGTGAACTGAGCAGAATGAGGAGAATGTTGTACACAACGGTAGAAATATTGTATGATGAAGAACTATAAATTACAGCTTTTCTCAACAAATCAATGATCCAAGGCAAGCCCAAAGGACTCAAGATGGAAAATATTCTCTGCCTTCAGAGAAAAAAAAAACTGGTATCTGAATACAGACAAACATATTTCTCACATCTTCCCTCCTTTCTTTCTGTATAAAATTGCTAACTTGGAAATGTTTTACATGATTGCACAGATAAAACATCAAATTGCTTATCTTCACAGAAAAGGGGGGAAGAGGAGGAAATTTGGAAATCACAACTTTCAAAATGTTGTTTTTACATGTAATTGGGGGAAAATAAAATATTGTTAAAGAAAAATAATTGTTCTCTTCCCACATACACATTAGCACATAACAACACAAGTGTTCAATAAATTCTCCATTTATGCTTCTATCTATCTATCCATCCATCTCTATTTGTTCATCTGGCTCTCTACCTTCTATCACAAAGATTTATAAAAATTTTGAGAATAGGTCCCAATGTGCATGAATTATAGCCCAAAAGGCTCAAATAGGAGGCAACCTTTGCTACAGTCCTATCCACACTGGAGTCTTCAAGAACCAACGGCTCTAATCTTGAATACTGATAAATGGAATCTGAAGCTGAGTCTCTTTAGTCATACAGCTCTTTGATACTTTTATGTTGCTTCCAGCACATACTTCTTTATGGGTTATCTTGCTGAAGCAATTTTGTCTCTCCATTGCCCTTTGAGTGGTTAGAACTATAATCATTTAGAGCCAATGGGGTACCAACATTCAGCAAACTCAGATCAGGGAATAGTGTTTTCTTCTTTCCTCTTGGTGACTGCAAACCACATACCTCAGCTTATCATTCACCTTAGGCATGATATGCAACTACCTCCAACTATCTTGGAGGAGGTGTTACCCCTTTAAGACTCTCTCCATCCATGTGAGCCTATACTCTGTACCACTGTCCCCTCTCTATACCCCCAATCAACTGCACATAGTTTATGCTAGTTGTGACTCTGGGTGACCCAAAATTTTGATGCACTGGAAATTGAAGCATTTCATGCTCTCAAGATAATATACCATTATAGAACTACTGGGGGGGGGGGACTTACATGTTAAAAAGATCAATATTTGTTTCAAGGAGAAGCTTGAGGTTATTCAAAATGTAGCCTACTTTTCCAAAGGCAAACAAATTTATACTTATTCAGTTCAGTTTAAAATGAATGCCTGTCCAAAATAAATGTATCTATGAAACAAAGAGATGACAATCCAAGACCAACCACAGTAAGTGCCAATATGAATTGTACAAATAGTGTTAGAGGAATTCAGTGAAGGGAAGACTCGTTAGGGACTAGATGGATTGGGAAATGATTCCTAGAGCTATTGTCGGGTAATATAAAAAGTACTATCCACTGGCAGTGGATAGAGCACCCACCTTGAAGTCAGCAGGACCTGACTTCAAATCTAGACTCAGACATTTAATACTTCCTAGCTATGTGACCCTGGGCAAGTCGCTTAACCCCAATTACCTCAGTGAAAAAATAAATAAGTTAAAATTTTTTTTTTTAAAAAAAGTATTGGACCATGAGTTAGTAGATACATTGTACTAGTAAATCTGCCACTAAGTAACTAAAGGGATTTAGGTATTTCATCTCCCTTCTCTGGTCCCTCTCCTGTCAGAGAGGATTTAGAGGATGAAGTAGTTTCTAAGATGTGATCAAACTGATTCTATTTTCTATTTGTTTATATGCACAAATGCAAGATAATTAAGCATCCTTGCAGAAAACTGCCTGCTAAAGCAGCTTTGAATAGGTAATCTATGCAGTGCTATAATTTACCTGTGTTTTTTTTTTAACTTTCTGTACCATTTTCATTAGGGTCTCAGTTCCTTAACTAGGACAAACTTCTCATTCCTTTCTAATCCTATCTTACCTTCCCTCCTTTCTCAATACTTAATACTGTGCTCTGCACAGTAATTAAATCAGCAAATGCTGATTAATGTTATATTTAGTGAATTATAGGCCTAGCATTTATTAACAGTGCAGTTTAGGATTATCCATAGCCATCAAAAAATGAAGGGATTGCAATAGTCAACCTCTTCCTGTGATGTGATAGCCACTCTATGGTTTAACATTGTTTGATACTATTTTATGAGATTTTACACAAGGAGAATAACAATTAGAAGAAAAGACATTTCTGTTGTTCATTCTCACTGACCTAGCTGCCCAAAGGATGAATAACAAACCATGGTTTAAACTAAACCTCATAAATAACAAGAAATAATCTTCCTATTGGGATTTTTCCAGTGGTCCAATCCATGTGTCAAAGATCCTTATGAGAATAACAATCTAGTACAGCTGCAAAAATGTTGGATAAAGGCCATCAGTTTTACCTCATCCCATTAATGTAACTAGGTAAAGGACCAGCCAGATCTGCTTGATCCTAACACTTATTGGAGGTGGAGTCTCAGTAAATAAAATAGTTGAGCAAATGTCATAAGCATCTCCTTGCTCAGTGGAGCAGAAGTCCTTGCAGATAGCAAGAAATTATACAGGAATGAGATGGTACACCTGACACCTGATTATAAAAGCCATAGGGATGAGCTCTATGGGTAAAACAGGGTTCTGTTTCTCACCAGCGGCATGGAAATTTATACAAAAGAGTATTTCTGATGGTGGGATTGAGAGCTGATGGGAATTATCTTGATATTTATCAAGCTATTCTATTAAATTTAACTATTTGCTTTGCATTGTCATATTACAGTTTGACCTAATAAAAGGGAAGTATCATGAACTGTTTAATAGATTCTGACCCAAGGAATAATTTGAAACTTAAAGGGGAAGCAGGGAGAGGTAAGCTATAGTTGGAAGAATAATAATTCCATACATTTTCCTAATACTTTACAATATAAAATGCTATTTCCAATCTATCTTATTTCAGAGGATTCTATATTTAGAGCTGAGCCCAATCTTTGTAAAAAACTAGTTTGTCCCATTTTACAGGTGAGAAAACTGAGGGGCAGATGGGCATAAGTTCCACGGTAATAGGGACAAGAATGAAACCCAGGCCCCCAGATTTTTAATTATCTTAGTCTTTTTGGTATGCTGTGACATTAACTAATGATAACTCTGTGAGGGAGACAAGATAGTGATATTCTATCCATTTGACAGCTAATGAAACTGAAGCCCACAACAGGGAAATGACTTGCTCAATGTCACAAGGACTATTTTGTGGCTAAACAAGGGGTGATCAGACACCTTGTCTGTAGTGCTTTGCTTCTCTCTGACTTATTACCCAATGACCCAAGAAAATATGTATGTAATTTGCATAAATAGTCCTGACATCTCTGTTTGAGTCTCTACAAGGACTGCCAAGTCTACTCACAAATATTTTTCAAGTTAAAATTTTCAGATGATTAATGCCAGGTTGTCATTTCTTAGTTGTTGTTTTTCCCCTCTGTTCTATCTCACTGCCTCCTCATCCACCCACTCTTGGTGACCCAGATCCTCTGTACCAGGAGTGTATAACAGTGAGTGGGAAGACTTACCAAGCTGGGGAACACATGGTTGGGGGGAAGGAAGGAAGGAGATCGCAAAGGTCTCCAGAAACATTCCCTGGATCACAGAGGGTCCCTGGCCCACAGTTAAGAAAACATCATAGTAGACAAACTATTTGAGGAGTTCTTAAAAATCATTTCCCTAGGCTGTTCATTATTAATAGGGAAGAATTATTTATTCTTTCAAGTTTTTTCAGGTGGTTATGATAGCATGAAAATCCATAAATTTATCTAATTCCACTTCATTATTTTACAGATGAAGAAATTGAGATCTAGAGAAGGGAAATGGCCTATCCAGAAGCTCCAGTTGGAAAGAGGCAGAAGTGACCTGAGTGCCATCCTCCTGACTTTTAGTCCAGTGCTCTTTCTGTTGAACCATACTACTTAAATCCTTAGATGGTTATGGGCAGACATCATGTCTCATAAGACATATGTATGTATAGATATGTTTTTGTATGAATAGGTTTATTGGGAAAGTCAAACAGGTATTTTTAAAATACATGTATTAGTAATTGAATAGATGCATGAAATTACTATCTACTTAGATAACAAGTATTTGAGGCAGCAAAGTAGTACAGAAGATAGATCATTGAGCCTGGGATCAGGAAGCCTCATCTTCTTAAGGGCAAATCTGGCCTCAGATACTTACTAGCTGTGTGACCCTGGGCAAGTCACCTAACCCTGTTTACTTCAGTTCTCTGTCTGTAAAATAACCTGGAGGAAGAAAAAGCAAAACACTCTGGTATCTTTGCCAAGAAAACACCAAATGCAAATATGGGAAATTAGGTAACACTGAAATGACTCAATAATAACAATAAAAAGAAGTGTTTATTAAGCATTTACTATGTACTAGAATACTAAGCAAGTACTAAGTACTAAAGTACAAAGAAAGATAAAAGCACATATTCTGCCCTCTAGAACCTTACATTCTAATGTGGGATACAAAATGCAAATATATATATATATATATATATATAATGCTTTTTTTAATTGTGAAATATCTTCAAAGTGTAAAAATGATATATTAAATCCCATCTATAATATCTCTGATAGATGGTTATCTAGCCTTTACCTGCATACCTTCAGTGATGGGAGCTTGCAATCTAGTCAGCCACTCCAATTTGTTCTGGGTCAGTCCTTACAGTTAACAAGTCAATATGGGAAAATAGAAAATGTTTGGATTCAGAGAAATTCGGAAGAAATCCAACTCTGTCTTCTACTTTCTCTGTGACTTGGAGAAGTCAATTAAGCTTTGTGGACTTCGGTTTACTCATCTATAAAAGCAGGGCTTCTTAAACTTTTTCTACTTGAAACTCGTTTTTGCCTGAAAAAAATTTTTGACAATAGCAAGAGATATCAAATGATATACCCTAGGTATACAAATCAAATCCAAATCAAACATTTACTGATAAAGACAAAAGCAAATGTGTATGCTAATGAGATGAATGTACTTTATTTTTAAATAAAGAATTAAATCTTGGCAGAAAATTTGATATCTCTTGCTATTGCCAATTTTTGTGACCCCCACAAAAAGTTACAAAAGTTATGTGACCCTCCATATGAAGTTGTGTCCCACAATTTAAGAAACTTTGTGTAAAAATACCATTTATTTGTGTAAAGAATTGCCCTTTCCCTACAATATATAGTTTTTACTTACTAGGACATAATAACTACATCTGTTTTTAACTTCCTGAATATGAACTCCTTAAGAGATGGCATTACTTTCTCTTTTTTTCCCTTTTCTTTTTTTTTCTATAACACCTGGAACAATATCTAGCATGTAATAATGATAATGATGAAAAATAATGATAATAGCTAGCATTTACATAAACTTTGAGATTTGCAAAAGGCTTTATAAAAATTTTCTTAATTTATTTTCACAATGCTATTATTAATAGCTATTAGTGCTATTATCATAGCATTAATAATATGCTATACATACTAGAGATGAGGAAACTGAGGCAGGTAGAAGTTAAATGACCCAAAATTAGTCACTGACTAGAATCTGAACTTGGTTCTTGACTGCAGGGCCACTGCTCTCCACTCTACCATTTAGCTACTTCATAAACAAATGCTTGTTGAATAATTAATACTGTCCTATTTTTTAAAATGAAAATTCCTTTGATATTGAGACTTGGTTGTTCAAATTAGCACTTAAGATTTTAAATCCTTTAGATTAAAGAAGTTTATTTACCTTAAACAAGTTTATTTATTGCTATTCTCTTAGGAACATTAGCAAGGACTCAGTTAGGGGCATGGAAAGGAGAATGAGATCTGATGAGGATGAACTAAATTTTTTTTGCCATAATTAATGACAAGTATATAATACTTTGAAGTAAGTGCACAATGTGTTTTTCTCATGTGTTTTTTCACATAAGCATTACAAGAAATATTCTAAGTACATATAATTAGATATTGCATGTTGGAAGTATACCCTGCCCCTAAAGCCTCAGCTCTTGATTAACTGGTTCCTCCAGAAACTTTGAATATAAGGAGGAAACCCAAGCAAAAGACATGTTGCGCCCTCTCTGGACTGTACTATTGATTCATTTCTATAGGATTTTATCTATCACATCCCCCTAGCTCTTGGATACCTCCCTCCCCCACCCCTCAGCTTCCTTTTATATGTTGTTTTTCCTCATAAGAATATAAGCTCCTTGAAATCAGAGATCATTTTTATTTCTATTTGCTTCTATTCCTAAACTAGCAGAGGGTCTAGTACATAATAAATGCTTCATAAATGCTTAACTAATTATATGCATTTAGTAAATTGCTAAATTCATAGAATTATGATTATTTCTAGAATGTATATAATACATTAAAAGTGTGAAGCCTTTAATATTATCTCATACTATAAAATAATCCTTCCATCTCTATTTTTTTCATATTAGGAATTTGAGGCAGACAGAAGTTAAAGTTTTACCTGGGGTAACACAACTAATAAGGGTTAGAAACAGGAATCAAAGTTCAGTTTTCTTAGTTCCAAGTCCAGCACTCTATGTACTGCACTACCTAGCTGTAGTTTTTTAGAACTACAAAGGTGAAAAATAATTCAAGAAAATAAACCATCTACCAGTTTTTCCTAGAGATGTTAAGTCTTAATTAATTAAAGTGACTTGTCCAGGGTCACACAGCTAGTAAATGTCAGAAATAGAATCCAAAACTAAGTCACCTTCACTCTTTCAAGGACATCAAAGTGCCAGGATGGTAGAAGGATACAAGCCATTTCCATAGAAGCCACATCTTTCATTTGTTGTTGCTGTTACTGTTATTGTTTATCCCAATTTCAAAGGATATGATTGTCTAGAAATAAGGATTAAAACTCATTTAAAGCCTGAAGAGAAGAGAACTGATGATATGGAGAGGGGGTATTAGGTTTATTTTCCTTGGCCCTTGCAAAACTGGAGTCAAAGGATGGAAGACAGAGAAAGGGAAATTTTTTTTTTTTTCATTCAGCATAAGAGACAGTTGTAGTAATCAAAGCAGCCCTAGATGAGAATAGGCTGCTTCAGGATCTCAGAGCTCTAAAGGGTTTCATATACCAACAAGAATCATAGGATCATTGATTAAAGAATAGGAAGAATCATAGGATTATAGATCTAGAACTAGAATGGATTTAAGAAGGCATTGATTCTAACCCTTTCGTTTTACAGATGAGGAAACTGAAGCACAGAAGTTACATCACTTGCTCAGTGTCACACAAGTAGTTCTGAAAAGGAATTTTGAGCTCAGGTATACTAGGTGATCATCTATTCCAATCCCTTTATTTTACAGGTGAAGAACTCTGAGGCCTAGAGAAGTTATGTGATTTGTTCAGAGTCGCCTAGATAAGAAGTCCCTGAGGGAGAATTTGAAACCATATTTTCTATTGCTTATTGATTCCATTATCCCCACTTTATAAATTAGACTTAGATCAAGAAAGACAAAGGAACTTCCACCTTCGTTCAAACTAGGTTCCAGTGACTGCAGGTTTGACTATACCAAGCCATTGATTTTTTCATTTTACAGGTATGGAAACTAAGCCCAAAAGAGGGAAAATTAATTATCCAAGATTACATATTGATTGATAAAGCCAATCTTTAACCCCAGTCTCAATTGCATTACCAATATGTTTACTACTACTCAATACGGAAAATAGTAAGTACATCATTCCATGAAGTCTTGAACCAGTCTTCCAGGAACTTGACTTCCTAGAAGTTCCTGGAAATTTTCTAAAATTGATTATGAGGGACAGCTAGGTGGTACAGTGGATAGAGCACCAGCCCTGAAGTCAGGAAGACCTGAGTTCAAATCTGGTCTCCAACACTTAACACATCCTAGCTGTGTGACCTTGGGCAAGTCACTTAACCCCTAATTGCCTCAGCAAAAAAAAAGGAAAAAAAGAAAAAAAAGAAAATAAAATTGATTATGAAAGAGATGGTGGTTGAATACCTAAAAAGGAATAGAGCCACCATATCTTTGTCAACAATTGATCATGCCAGATTAATCTCATTTCCTTTTTTGATAGTATACTAAACTAGTAGATGAGGGAAGAAGTTTTATTTCCCTGAATTTTAGTTTCCCTAGATTTTAGCAATCATTTTGATATTTCATACTATTTTTGTAGAAAAGGAGTGGTATAAATTCTATCTGAAGGATTCAGAACTATATTCCTAGACTGCAAAAGTCAGTAATGCTTTGATGGTCAGGTGACAGAACTTTAAGCTTTAACCTGGACTTTTTAACTTTTTTTTTTAATCAATGACTTGAAGAAAGGCAGAGATGGCATATTCTTTATATTGCAGATAATATGAAGCTGAGAGAGAACTAACACATTATTAGATGTCAGTCACTATCCAAGCTTGACAGCCTAGAACATTGGGCTGAATCTAATTAGATTAATCAATAGAGTTAAATGTAAATTTTTACACTTTGGATACAAACAATCAACTTCATGTAAGTACAAGATGAGAGAAACATGGGTAGACAGAATATCCCAGGAATCCCCCTTTCCTGGAGAAGTCTAAGCAGAGGCTAAATGATCACTTATTGATAAATCATGGTGGTTCTGAGGTGTTAAAAATCTGTAACTCTGTGAAATTTGCCTGTATTATTCTGAGGAGTTCCAGGATGAGGCCCAAGTAAGAATTCTAGCTCTCTCCAAAGTAAAGCAGAAGGGCGGGATATAAAAAAGACAGCCAGATGTGATCTGATTGAGAAATATTGCTAAAGGGAAAGGCTTTCCATCCTTTCAAAATAAAAATAAGTAGATGTATTATTTATCCTCCCTGTTCAACAGGCTATATTCCTGAAGACATCTGTAAAGTAGAACACTAAAAAGGTCACTAGCCTTTCAATCCCTTTGGGAGAATAAGAATTATTATTTTTATTTTTTCAAATTAAATTAAACATTGTTTCCACGCAACATAATTGCTTGACTTGTTAAAATGCAACTGAGTCTCTTAGCAATATGAGAACTATTCACTCATCTTTCTTGTCAATTTCTTGAAATCATGGTTCTATACTGAAGCCAAGATTAAGGTGTTGGATGCTGAATCTATCCCAGGTGGACCTATGGGAAGATTGAAAATGCAACTTCAGGAAAGTGGTGGTGCTGAAAATTCTCCTTGGAAAGGGAAGGCTCCTAAATAGTTGACTACAATCCTGTCCATCATACCCTTTAGTTAATAGGGAGACATTTATGAATTAGCAATTCTGGAACCAAATTTCACACAAAATTTATAGTATATAATTAACAGCAATATTGTTATAATGTCTACTGTGAAAGACTTAGCTATTCTGATCAAAATAATGATTAAGATAATTCCAAAGGGACCCATGATTAAAAAGTTTTATCCACATCCAGACAAAGAATTGATCAACTTGGAGTGCAAATTAAAGCATACTTTTTTTGTTTTTACTTTTTCATGTGCGTATGTGTGTGTATTTTGCAACATAGCTAATATGGAAATATATTTTGCATGATTTCATATGCATAGTTGATATATTGCTTGCCTTCTCAAGGGAGGGAGATAAGTTAGAAGTTAAAAAAATCTTTAATGAACTTTAAAAATATTTTAAAGCATGATTGGGAAATATTTAACAAAATAAGCAAAATATACTGAGGTCTTTAAAAAAGTTTCTTTAAAAGAAATTAGAGGGGGCAGCTAGGTGGCGCAGTGGTTAGAGCACCAGCCCTGAAGTCAGGAGGACCTGAGTTCAAATCTGGTCTCAGACACTTCCTAGCTGTGTGACCCTGGGCAGGTCACTTAACCCCAATTGCCTCAGCAAAAAAAAAAAAAACAAAAAAAACAAAAACAAAAACAAATTAGAGTCTCAAGAACTATGCAAAATCAGTTTGTAATTATAGTACTTAGTGGGGCAGAATAAAATCTAGGTCTTATAGTTATTCTTCTTCAACAATAGTCTCCTCATATATATTCTTTCAAAATAAATTAGTATAGTCCTTGATGAAAATACCTAAAGGTTGTCTTGTGATCTTTTATATAGTCATTTAAGTTATGCATTTGCAAGACCAGACCAAATAAACAGGTATGCTGGAATAAATAACATTTTCATCTAACCCTATTATAAGAGCTAACAATGATATCTATTTTCTAAAGTTTTAAAAAATATCAACATAGAGAATAAGGGTCTATTTTCTTTCTTCTCCTCTCCTTCCCTTTTCTTCTTGTCAAACTTCATCTTTCTGTTCTTCCATCTCTCCACCATGCTCCTGCTTCTTGTTTTGAGAAAGATGATTTGTGTTTTCTGGGAAAGACAGTTAAAAACATACTGATTGATTTTGGATCTCAAAAGAGCTTGACATTCCAGAAAATTGGTATGAATTTAATTATATTAAATTCAATAGAACTAAATATAAACTCTTAAAGTATGTTTGTTTTCCTTCATTTCTCTAATGAAATTCATTGGACATTCTCTGAAACTGCCCTCTCCTCATCTTTCTAAGGAATACATAAAATCAGAAATACTTTTTTCTTCCTAATCTGAATCTCCAATGGCACTCTGATAAAGGGAACTATTGTAGTGTCTTATCTTCCTAAAGATTCTTTAGTAACTATAAGTTGCAGCTGATCTGAGTCCAGTATTTTCTCTTTTCATGAACTTTAGTCCTGTTCATCTCTATCTGTATATATAACTCTTTTGTCTAACTTGGCTCAAGTGAAGTTTCTAAAGCAAAGCTTTTATTTGATCTGGATAATTCTTATTTTGATGAACAATGATTTACATATTTTTGTGAATTCTAATTTTTACAATATGAACAATGTATTT
>JAJPUD010000792.1:375689-399833 GCA_023553655.1 Myrmecobius fasciatus | reverse complement strand
GCTGGTCGGGCTAGATTCGCACTAGGACCACGTTTTCAGCTGCTCTCCATGCACCCTTTATCAAAGGCAGATCTGCCAAAGCACCTGCCCGCAAGCTGAGCAATGTGGCCCAGGCATCTCCCAGGGGCTTCCTGGGTGCCTAAAATCTGCCCCTTTATCACAGCCCTGACTCCCGCCCCGGCTGGAGTCTGATTGGGACCAGTGGCCGATTTCCCCTGAGGCTAACCTTCTCTGGAGTTCTTTCAAGGTAGATTTTTGATAGAAGTGCATTGGAGTCCAAATGTTTGGCGGAGCCCTCACTCCAAAACCAGTTCGAAGGCTCACTTTGTCTGGGTCTGAGGGAAGGTCCCAGGAGTTGACAGAGAATGGTGTCTCCAGTTCGCCATCTTGGCTCCGCCCCCCCCCGCCAGTAGTATATTTTTTAAAAGGAACATATTGTTCTCCTGGTCTCTGAAGATCTTACTGGTGAGTATTAATAGAAATCTTCAAGTGACTTTAAAGCTTATAAGCAGATTTCTTTAAGACTGATAATAACAACCACCACTATAGTTCTATATAATTTTTTATGGTTTAAAAGTACAACACTCCTTTTAAGCATGCAGAGCAGATTTTGCTATCCCCATTTTCCAGAAAAACTGAGGGAAATAAGAAAAATTTACCTTATATCATCCATATTAATATTGGTTTTGATGCATGTTTACATATGTATGAATATGTGTATATACAGATATATGTATCTTTACAGATATGTATAAATACACACTTATACATAGATACATACATCTCCATGTTTAACTGTAGCCTGCTTGGGAAAAGTAAGAGGGAGAAAAAGGAAAAAATAAAGACAATAAAAAGAATAACTTACAAGACAGCAAAGATGGATAGTCATGAATATAATCTCTTCTATTATTACATATGCTTTCTTGAAATGAAAATTTATTGCTATATATTTTGAATCCTCTTTGATGTTCTGTTGGGCACATGACAATGTTGGTTTTGTGTTTCATTTTCTTTTTCTGTCTTTTTCTATTTTATTTTTGCTTATTTTGTATTTAATTTTAAATTTAAAAATATTTTAAAAAGAAAAATGAGGTACAAAATGATCATGTGATTTGTAAATGTTCACATTGCAATTGACAATGAGCTTTTATGGCCAACAACTTAACAATTCTCTAGAGACATTGTACAAATCAAACAAATTCCATCCTAACAGTGAGGGAGCCAGAAAGCTGGGCTATTTTTTGCTGTTGTTCAGTCATTTCAGGTGTGTGGGTCTTTGTGACCCTATTTGGGGTTTTCTTGGGAAAAATACTAGAGGGATCTGCCTCTTTGTTTTCTAGCTAATTTTACAGATGAGGAAACTGAGACAAATTGAGTTCAATGTCGTACACAGGGTCACATACTCAATAAGTTTCTAAGGCTGGACATGAACTCAGGAAGATGATTCTTGCTGACTTTAGGCCTGGTACGATCCTTTGCTATTGTATACAGGGCCAAATAGACCACCAAAAAGTCCTCATGTTTCACTGCAACTATCAATGAATTGTTCCTGATTCTGTCCTTCCAGGAAAAGTAGGACAAAATCTAATCTCCTTTCACTTGACAGTCCTCCAAATATCTGAAGATGGCCATTATATTTCCACTGTTTTTTCTTGTGTAGGTCAAAGGCCTCAATTCTTTCAAATAATCTTCCTATGTCATAGTCTCTGGTTCTTTCCACTGTCTGGTCTTCTCTGGACATGTCCCAATGTCCTTCCTAAAATATTGTACCTAAAGCTAAATTCTGTATTCCTATTCTACCTACCTGATAGTCATGGTAAAAAGACAGTCAATAAACATTGATTAAACCCCTACTATGTGCCCAGTAGACTGTAGATGAAAGAATAGATGAGAATAAATCAGAGAATAAATGAAACTACTTTGTAATCATTGAATCAATATTCCTACTAATTCCTACTAATATCATTATGAGGCTAAATAGCGTAAATGGATCAAGCACTAGACCTGGAGTCAAGAATTTGAATTCTGCCTCAAACTGACACATACATCAAGTAGAAAATCCCAGATAATTCACTCAAACTCTTTCAGGGTCAATTTCTTCATATCTAAAGTGAAAATGATAATATCATTTACCTCAAAGGGTTGCTGGGTAGATTAAATGAAAAGAATATTTTAAAGAGTTTTGCAAGTGTTGAAGTGCTATTTAGAGACAAATTATCATTCCATCTTTAATTTCCCTTCTTACTCTAAAATCCTAGGTTCCTTCTTTGACCCAAGGTATCTTACTCCATAAAATTCAAGGTCTGGGTTAGGTGATCTTTAATTTCCTTTCCAGGTCTACAAGTCTAAAATCCTAGGATCCTATTATTACTTTCCCAAATGAAAACCCAGAATCCAACTAAAATAGGGCCCAGTTTCCCCTGGTCAGTCTAATTATTCTACTCCTAAGTAGTACTCCTGAAATGTTCTCGGAAAAATGTTTCTCATGCTGAGTCACAGGTCTGAGTTTAGTGCATGGGGCTTGTTTCAGGGGGGAAATTGTCAGGGCTCAAGCATGCTGTTTCTTGAGCAATGAAACCACCAAAATTAATCCATTTATTGTTCTCAGCTGGTTAGGGAGGTTTTTCCCCAGCAGTGGATGACTCAATAAAAGACTGTGTTTCTCTGCTCTGGGTCATGCATACAGGCAGCTCTCAGGTTTAGTGAAGAAAAACAAATTCCAACCATGGTTTAGATGTCAAAAGTTAGTAAGTTTGAAAAATACTAGCTAAGGATCCTGGCTCAGGGATGGAGACCCATTCTCAAAATAGTAACATTGAAGAGGAAGAAGGCAGGTCTTGTTATCAGACATCTGACTCCAAGAAAAGTTTGAAAGTATCTGTAGGCTGGCAACTAGGATGGGCAAGAACACTGGGTTTATGCCATAGAAAATTGGTTTAAGGAGCTGGGAATCTATAGCCTAAATAAGAAAAGGCTTGAGGACATGAGGCTATCTTCCAGTGTTTAAAGAGAAATAACCTAGGAAGCAGATTAGACTTTTTGTTATGATCTCAGATGGTAGAACTTGGAGAAATGTGTGAAAGTTTTCTCTTTTTTGCTCTCAACGAGCTATATTTTTTATTTAAATAAAATTTTTCCAATTATACTTAAAGACAATTTTTAACATTCATTTTTACATAAAATTTTCAATTTTTAATATTTCCCTCTTTCCTAATATGATATGCAATTTTATACAGGTTATACATGTGTAGTCATGTAAAGCAGATTTCCATATTTGTCATACTGTGAACAAAAAAAAAACATGAAAAAAGTGAAAGTAGTATGCTTCGATCTACATTCATGCTCCATCTGTTCTTTCTCCAGAGATGTGGAGAGCATTTTCCATTATGAGTCTTTTGGAGTTAGACTCATTGTATTACTGAGAAGAGCAATTATTCCCATTTGATCATCACACAAGTTGCTGACATTGTATAAAATGTTCCTCAGATTCTTTTCAGTTCACTTGTTATCAGTGTATGTAATTTTTATGGACGTTTCATAAACAGAAATTCAATTTTGATGTAAGGAAAGACTTCTTTGCAATTAGAAATGGCTAAAGGTGGAATGGGTTGTCTTTAAAGCTGACAAGTCATGCTTTTGGGTCTTGCATATAAAAGTAACTAATATTTATATAGTGGTTTAAGATTTATAAAGTGCTGGTTACCTATTATCTCATTTAATCCTTACAACTGTCTTGTGAAGTATCTCATCCCCATTTTAGGGATAAGAAAATCAAATCACAGAAAAGACAAGTGATTTGCGAATTAATCACAAAGTTAATAAGTGATTAAAGTAGGATTTGAACTCAGGTCTTCTTATTCCCAGTCTAACATTGAAGCTACTATACCATCTAGCTGTAAGATAATCATTCATCAAGTTTGTTAATGATGGAATTATTATTCTTTATATGTAAGTTGGGCTGGTCCATGAAGTCCCTTCCTACTCTCTAATTCTGTGTTTGTGGAGGATGATTAGCTTGGAAAAGACATTCACTCTAAATAATACTAATAAAATGTTTTGAACATGATAACCAATAAGGGAATTGTACTAAATTTTTCCCCCAGGGACTACATCATACTAAACTGACAGAGAGAAACTGTGTTCTACTTCCCTTCTCCTCCTGCCAGATCTTTTTTCAACGCAACTATTGTCTAATTATGTTTCCCTGTTCTTATACTTACGGAATTAAAGTTTTGAAACCAACTGGAAGACTTTATATTTATCTCTACTAGATTTCATTTTATTAGATTCTTCTCATTTTCCTAAAATTCATAATTGGGGGGCCTTGAATCTATCCTCTGAAACAACAGATTTGCATTACCTACAAATTGGATGGATAAGTATGCCATCTATGTCTTCATTCAGTGTGTTTAACAATGCAAGTACAAGGGCAGACTTCTGACGTTAACTGGATCAGCTACCTTCCTTCTAATGGACTTTGAATTATAAATGATTTCTCTTTGGATCTAGTTTTCTACGTAGTTTCAATTCCACTAAATTGTCCCATCATCTAGCCCTGGGTTTCTCAAACTGTGGATTGTGACCCCATAGCTGAAAGTGAGGATTATGATATTTTAATTTGTTATCAGTAAATGTTTTATTTGTATGCCTATTTCATCTACTTATATACCTTGGGCAAAAAGGGATCATGAATGGAAAAAGTTAAAAAAAACTATATCTTTCCAACATGATCTCTCACAATGCCAAAGAAACAGTTCTATACAACGGGAGCTTAGTTATTATTTACTGAATTATTGCCTTATAATTTTAGAGATCCATGTGGCTTTCAAAGTATTTTCCTCCCAATAATTCTGTGAGGCAGAGCCCACCACAGCAGTGTGAAACTCCTTTATCATCTAGCATCCCTACTCCTAACTCTGACCATCTAGATACTATCACAATCTTCCCCTTTCTGTAGTGTACCCTAAGGACCTCTGGGTTTTGCTATCTGACTTGTAACTGAATACTAAAGACCACTATGCCTTTCCAACTTCCCTGAACCTAAAACATATTTAACAGCTAGCTATCAAAAAAAAAAAAAACTTCACACGAAACATTTTACATTTAATCTGTATTATCATTTTCTTCATCATTTTCTTTATTAAATCAACAAATAAAATCAATCAATAAAATAATAAATCAATCCCTGTTTTGTAACATTTATCTATTTCTAAGAAGTAAAGGCTCACACTGAAAATTTAACAACTAGCTTTCACAAGCCAATTTAACCTAGCAGCATTATAACCTTAAAAAACCCATCTACATAGGTTGTCTCCCACAATTATAATGCAAGTTCATTGAGGTCAGGGACTCTTGTCTACATTGCCAGTGCTTAGCATGGTGCACTTAATACCGTAATACTTAATAAATGTTTTTCTATTCCATAGTGTAGGTATTATTAACTCCCTTTTACAACTAAGTGAACTCAGTGTGTCAAAGTTTTCAGTTTGTCAAGGTCACTTTGAGGTCACCCAGAAGTAAGTGTCCAGGCTAGATCTTGAGCCTAGATCTTTTGGTCTCAATTATCTCTTTTTACTACAATGAATGAACATGCAATTTTTCAGCTCCAATTTTAACCACTAGCTTGTAGGGAGATTATGTAACTTGTGACCTCCTGGGTTCTCCTTGCTTTGGTCCTTTGTGCTTTTTCTCTGCTCTATTTTTCCCATCATCCTTTTCTGTCAGATATCAATTTTATTATCTTCAGCATTCACCTCCTGCCATTGGATTTTCCCTAAGTACCACATTCCAAACTTCAAGTTTATTTCTTCTTTTAAGGCTTTTATTGGTTTTCTCTTTTCAGTTGAAAATTGGTCTCTGGCACCATTTTTTCCAGCTGTGTTCAGAACTACATGAGATGCCACTGGCAACAAA
The DNA here is from genome assembly GCA_023553655.1 of Myrmecobius fasciatus. Classification (NCBI taxonomy): domain Eukaryota; kingdom Metazoa; phylum Chordata; class Mammalia; order Dasyuromorphia; family Myrmecobiidae; genus Myrmecobius; species Myrmecobius fasciatus. The sequence continues at coordinate 393,920 of JAJPUD010000792.1, read as the reverse complement.
ATGATTTTAGCTCTTACCTCCCCTAGGAAGCTAAAGAAAGAACAATGGACAGAGAATCAGGAGAGCTAGGTCTAATCCCTCTCTGCAATGAATTCCCTGTGTGAATTTAGGTAAATCATTTCCTCTTTTCAAGCTTGTTTGCTTATTTATAAATGGAGGGCAGGACTAGGTAATCACTGAAATTCTGAGCAACTCTAAGATTCCAAAATCCTTGAAAAGCTTATAAAATCTACCACTGGAAGAAACCTTTATAAATGAAGAAACCAAGTTTCCAAGGGAAATGTGGTACCAATTAGCAGTCAGTTTTTGAACCCAAATAGCCTCTGAATCCCAATCCAATGCTCTTTCTACCATACCCTGAAAAAAAACTGTATATTTTTTGTTTTAACATCCTTTATTCTAATATCACTTCTAGATTTAACATGCTTTGATTTCATGAGTATTTGGGTGGAAGAAGAATTGGAAGGTCTAGGTAAAGGTAAAATAATCATACTAATATTACTCCCAACCTCCCCCCACCACCAAAAAAAAACCAACAACAACAACAATGAAATATGGAAACCACCATCTGAGCTTTGACAGGCAATCTTCTATTTCCTCTTGCTAGTGTAGTGTTAAAGATTTTGAGTCTCAAAATGAAGTCTCTGTCACTCTCTTCAAATCAGCTCCTATTTTCTCAGAGCTCATATAGCAATATAGCAGAGGGAATTTTCTAAGGATTAGCTAATATCCCCTGAGGTCCAGCCAATTCTAAAATTGGCTTCTGTCCCTGGAATCCCAGAAAGTCATTTTGAAAAAAGCCACAGTGGGGATGGAGACCTGGATATAGAAGCAGGAAACCCAAGCTTATGTTCTATATCTATCACCCGATATCTTGAGAAAGCTATAATTTTTCAGTGCCTCAGTTTCCCTATCTGTAAAATGGATGTATCAAGACCTACACTGACCATGTCATGTGCCTAAAGTGAGAAAAATAATTTTTTAAAATTGTAAACAGTGACCAATAGGAGCTGGTAGGTATTGTGGTATCATGGAAGCACATGGTTAAAACTCATGCAATCTGAATTCAAGTACTGTTTTTATCACCTACTAGTTAGGCGATTTTACTAAATTATTTTACTTCCGTTGGTATGTTTTCTCATTTATCCACTGGGGATGATGATACCTTCCCTGCATACTTCATAGAATTGTGATTATAATAAAAATAGGAGCATATGATTACAGATCTCCATTTAAAAGATGAGGAAACTCAAGGGGTTAAATAATATGCCAAATCATAAGACATAAGCATCAGAAATAGGATGTCATCCCAGGCTCCCTAACTTCAGAGACAAGACTCTTTCCACCCAATCACACTGCTTCCTTGGAGTGAATGGAAATAATTTGGAAAATATGAAGAGGAAAATCAACTTCTGGACAGGAAATAGGGAAATATTCATGGAGAAATTGGCACTTTATCCCTCTCCTATTCCCCCTTCTTTCAATCATTCATGATTATAGAACTGTGCTAGAGGGATTAGGAGAAGGCTCTCTTTCTTGCTAGGAGGTAGCCCTACAGCTAGTCTCAGTCACTGATCATCTGACTCAAAAACAAAGACATACAGTTCTTACAATGCAGAAAGGCTACAGCAGTTTGGCTCATGCTGGCGGCCATTCTAATTTAATATAAGCCTCTGAGAGCTTTACAGGGCACCGATTGCTTGGATTTCTGAACTACTTGGGTATAGAGAGATATATTACATTACCTGGCAGCTCACCACTGGTTTTTACTGTGTGATATTGAAAAAGCAACAGCAACAACAACAACAACAACAAACCCTAGCGGCTAGAGATCCCCAGCATGAGATTGTGGAAGAAATTCAGCAATAATTTAATTTCTTCATGGAAAGTCCCTGCTGGAACCAGGACAGAGAGCACATTTGGTCCATCAGCCTCATTATGAGTCACTCAGCAACCTAGCATGAGAGATATTATTCCCACAAGGAATCCCAATTGATGTGTTCCTAGAATGATGTTCAAATAGGATAGTGTTCTTAGAATTAGAGATTTGGATTTAAAAGGAACTGTAGGATATGAAACATAGAATATCAGAGGTAAAGGGTCCCTTAAAGAATAGGATGTTATAATATAGGAATATGGATCATAAGAACTGGAAATGATCTTAGTGTACTTCTCATCCTAATAAATACAGATAAAGTTAAGGGACAAGAATTCTTTAGTGCAACATCCACAACTAATACATAAAAATTTGGTAGGATTTAAAACAAAGCTTCTCAAACTATAACCATATATAACCAGATTTGGGTTGCAAAATTATGATTTATTATCAGTAGATATTTAATTCATAGGCTACATTATATACCTATGAAGAGGGTTTTCTTCTGTAAAGTCTTCCAGTAGTACTGGAAAGTAATTATGATCAAAGCCATCTCATGGGGTCTGGGGGTCTTCCTTAAGGCTGTGCATAGCTAGAGCTATGTGGATCCCTTAGTGGATGAGAGAGGCTATAATACTGGTCACTAATGGTCACACCTGCCTCAGGGAGGTTTGGAACCCACTCCCACCAGGCCAGTTCTGGCCAAGTTTGTTCTGTTTGTTTATGAAGAAGACCAATGTCATCACAAATTAATGATGTCTTGGCTTGTGCATAAATTTGATTTAAGTGAGACAGAATTACCCAAAGTTTTAAATCTCTCTATTCCAAAGAAATCAAAGTCCGGTGGCAAGAGAAAAATCAAGACAAATAGCAATGATATGGGATGTTAGTGGATGACTTTGGAACCCTTGGTGTCGCACCAAGCTCTAAGCACTCCATAGCAACTGTTTCAACTGCTGTAATGGATATTGGAACAAATTGTTCTCATCTATCTATTCCACCAGGGACAGTGTTCACATTCTTGGCTTGAGGGCTATGGGTTACTCTCAACCTGGTTTAGTCCATCTGCCAAATGTTTTACTGGGATGTGGCTGTTTCACAGGTGAGAGTTGGGTGGCAGGTGGACACCAGGAATGGATGGCGGAGTTTGGGGCCTCTATGAAAATGAAAACTCTCCCTGTGAATAGAAAATTTATTTGGATGACTTTGGGACTACAGGCAAGGCTACTACAAGCTTCTCCTGGGGGATCCATGCTTGAGGGGTTCATGATATGGTGCAAAGAACAATGGATATGAGTTTAGACTCTACATTTACAAGTTACATGATGATGAGAAAGCACATCTGTCTCCTAGATTCTGTTTTCTTATCTCTAAAATGTGGATAATAATACTTGTACCACCTGCATATTAGGAGATTGTGAGTAAGGTAGGTGAGTAAGGAGGGTAATAAGAACCACAATTATTTTTTAACATCTTAGTAGATTAACATTGTATTGAAATAATATATTTTTGTCTCTAGTATGGCATAGTAGATAGAGGCTAGCTTTGAAGCCAGAAAGACTTTACTTCAAGGCTTCCCTCTAACCTGAACTGAAAGCTCTCTACATCAATAAAATCACAAGTATAGTCTCTAGCTAGCTCTATCTCTATGGTCATTAAGAAGATTATTTCCCAAAGACTTTTACTCGTTCTTTTAAAAATATGAAGGTGAAATTTTCCCCTCGTTTTCTTGGATTTATATCACTAGTATTGGCATTCCAGAAATGAGATAGGGAAGGAGAAAAGAATTGACTAAGAATATATTTAATGAACATCATTAAAGTCTCATTTCCCACTATCTTCTCACATTCATCCTCCAGTCCAGTAAAGCAAGTTTTTTTCTTTTTTTTTTAAATTTATTTTAAAAAACAGAATGAGAAAAAAAACATAAATACAAGACAAAACAAAAGAATACATTGTCATGTACCCAGGAGAAAATTAGGGAGAATTCAAAATATATAACAACAAATTACCAGTTTATGAAAGAAAAAAAAATATATGTATTAGTAGAAGAAATTATATTCATCAATATCCATCTTTAATTTACTTCCTTGTAAATTGTTCTTTTGTTTTCTGCTGTGTACCTTTTTTTTAACTTTATTCATTCCCCCCCTTTCATCCCACCCTACCCTCAAGCAAGCTATAGTTAAGAAAAGACATATTTATGTATACATATGTAGGTATACACATACACATACTCACACACACCTGCTCCCTCCCATACACATATCCTATCCTTGATGGCTCTTTGCTTTAATTCTACTCCTTAATTTGCCTTACTATTACTTAACCTCCCCCACACATGTATTCCTCCTTTGTCTTCTTCCCCCACATTTTGCTTTCCCATCTGCCCATCTCTCCCATCTGATTACTTTATAGATTTTGGAGGGTGCTATACCCTTCATAGTATATATGTTATGTAGCCTATTTAATCCATTCCCAATGTGATTAGGTTCTTAAGACTATATGAGCCCTCCTCCTCCCTTTAATGCCTCTGTGTCTATTATTTCTCTGGACCTCATTTGTATAGCATGATTACTATTTTTACTTTAACTCTGTCCCAGTTTTTCTTTTGAACTGTCCAATTGTTCATGTCAATCTTAAACAGATATCCCCATGTTAAAAAAAAACCCAACAATTTTTCCATGTTGAGTTCTTTGAAATTTACTTTGGATATCGGATCTTATAAGTTAAATTGTCTATTAAGTTCAGATTTGGCTGATAGAAATTCCTGAAAAATTGAGTTTATTGAATATCCATTTTTTTCTCATTCAATATTATATATAATTTTGCTGGATATGATATTTTTGACTGAAGGCCTAGTTCTTTTGATTGTTGGTAGATATGATTCCAGGATCTGTGATCTTTTATTGTGGCTGCTAATTGTACAATTAGAATTTTCTGTGCAATTCTAAATGTATCCCCTGCATATCTGAATTGTTTTTTTTCCTTGTTTTTTGCAAAATTTTCTGTTTGATTTGAGGGTTTTGAAATTTGGGAACAATATTCCTATGTGTTTTCCACAAAGAATCTCTTTGAGATAGTGATCAATGTACTTTTTTTTTTAATTTCTACTTTCCCCTCATGTTGTATCACTCCAGGACAATATTCTTGGATTATGTCTTACATTATTGTGTCAAGGTTATTTTTTTGGTCACAACTTTCAAGTAGTTCAATTATTCTTATATTTTCTCTTTTTGATCTGTTCTCCAGATCTGTTGTTTTTCTTATAAATTTATTCTTATTATAAATAAATATATTTTATTATAAACTTTTTTTTATTCTTTATAATATGTTTTGTTATTTCTTGGTCTTTCATAGCTTCACTGGCTTCTTCTTGCCCAATTCTAATTTTCAAAGAGTTATTTTCATTTTTGAGACTCTGTATCTCCTTTTCTAGTTGGTTAATTTTTTTCATAATCTTGTTTTCCTTGGATGGTTTTTATTTTATTGTTTTTTAAATTTTTCCTCAATATTTCAATTTTATTTTAAAATTCCTTTTTGAGTCTTTCTGTAAATTCTCTTTGGGCAGGGAACCATTAGTTATTCTTTTATTTATTTATTTGCTTTTTTGCTGAGGCAATTGAGGTTAAGTGACTTGCCCAGGGTCATACAGCTAGGGAATGTTATAAGTGTCTGAGATCAGATTTGAACTTAGGTCTTCCTGACTTCAGGGCTGGTGCTCTATCCACTGTGCCACCTAGCTGCCCCTATTAGTTACTCTTTGGGGTAGAAGCTTTTTTTTTTCACTTCACTGTCCTCCTCCGAAGATGAATCCCAGTCTCCCGAATTCTCATAGTAACTTTCTGGGTTCTTTCTTCTTTGCAGGTTCATTTTAAAATAAGAGGTATTAGTGAAAGCATCTCTAATCCTGGGAGGGATGGTACCTTAAGTTTCACTCCAGCTCTCTCTTCTGACCTGGAACCCCAAACCAAGGGCCCCCTTTCAGCATGTGCCCATAGTCAGCAGCATCTGCACCCCACTGCCTCTGCACACATGGGCATGCTGGTTCCTTGTCAACCAGGGCTGTGTCTCTGCCACACAGCTGGGCCTGGTGTTCCCAACCAGCCAAGATTCACTCAGTCTTCCCTACTCAGACCTATATTTCACCAAAAATCCAGGAAGTGAAAGTTTCTGTGGGTTCTGCTGAGGGTTCAGCCAAACCCAGCTCATCCCAAGGCCCCCCACTTGGTGTTTCAGTTGAGCTAGAAACTTGCACTTCACTCATGTTAATCCCTGACCCAGGGTCTTTCTTCAGATCTTCTTGGGTTGTACCTGGAGGATCCCTGTTCTGCCTCAAGTGTCATTGGTTTTTCACCAGTCTTTATTTGCTCTAGGGTGCAAATTTGTTCTATTTATGGGGGAAATCTGGAAAGTTTGAAATTTACCAACATAGTCTGCCATCTTCCCAGAATCCTCCTCCCTCCCACAGCCTAACAAGTTTTAATCATTCAGTTGGCAAACATAGATCAAGTGCTTTCTATGTTCAAAGGCATGGCAGTAAGGACCAAACCAAAGAAGACCTAAACCTTAAAGTGAAGGAGATTGGAATATATTAGGGGTGATTAGACATACTTCAGTCCTTCAAGGTTGAATAATTTTGCCCACATGGGTGATCTTGCCACCATTGTAGTATACAACTCCTCTACAAATTGACTTAGCAGACCAGTGTGGGTCATAATGATTCTCTGGTTTAATTTAGAAGGCATCTTGTTGGGCTGCTTTGATCAAGATTAAAATCCACCTACTAATGGCCAAGCTCATGAAAATGGGGTATGTATTTAGCTAAACTAATTTTAAGATGACATTCTTATGCTTTACCACAAAGTCAGAATCTAAAAATCTTAGTAGTTTCTATCAAAAATTACAAGGAAGGCTTGTTTTTGAGTACCCAAGGTCATGTCTACATCTCTATAAGTTCTCAGAGGAGGTCTTTAGCACAGATTAGATCTGTGCCTAACTAGATATATAGCTTGAATTAATAGTATAATAAACTCATATGAGGAGGACAAGATAATTTTTAGCTGAATGCTGAAATGCAGCCTAGTTAACATATAGACTACTGGTATTAGATTCAGAATATTCTGGCTTCCAATCTTATCTTTGAATGCTTATTACTCATCTTCCTGGTCTGCAAAATGGGGAGGATAATACTCAAAGGATATACCTCATATCTTTCATGTGTGAGGATCAAGTCAATGAGCATTTATTAAGCATCTGTAGTGTGTCAGATACCATGGTAAGTACTGGATTAAATGTAATGATGTCTCTAAAGTGCTTTATAGGCCTTAAAGCACCATATAAAAATAGCAATCATCATTATTATTAATATTAATTAATACTAATAAAATTATGATTATTATTCAAAGTCAAGTAGGTGTCCTGAGTTCAAATCTTGCCTCAGATACTTAACTAGCTGTATGACCCTGGGCAGGTCATAACTTCTCCCCAAAGGTAGACTAGGAATAATAATAATGGCACCTACCTCCCAGGGTTGTGATAAGGATCAAGTGAAATAATATTCATAAAGCACTTAGCAGTGTTTCCATTCATACAATAAAATTAGAATATTAAAAATTACTTAAATCATATAAGTATAAAATCAAGTCATTTGTTTCCTGGTACTATATCATTAGATTATTATTGGATTATTAGATTATTAGAACTAGAAGAAACCTTAGAAGTCATCTTACCAAATTAGCTTCAAAGTAAACATATTCTCTACATTATCACAGACAGGAACTTCTTAAACTTCTCTTTAAATATTACCAGTGACAGTGAGTATTTTACCATCTAAGGAATATTCTACTCTTGTTCCATTAAGTAGCTTTTCCTTATATTGAAGTGAAATCTGTCTCCCTATTACTTCTCTTCTTTGTTCCTAATTTTTTTTTCTCTCTAGAGTTAAAGATGTAATATTTGACCTTCCTTGGTGCTCTCTTATTCTACCTTGACATTGACAGCACAGCTAAATTTTGTGGCTCAATTCTGTATGCCCTGCTTCCTAGTTGGAGACACCAACCCCTTCTTTTAAGAACCACTGATGAACATAATGTCTGTCTTTTCATTTTGGTGATGACAGAGATAACTGTTCTTTCAGCTCATTCCCCTATGTCACATTAAAAGCCCTTTCACCTATTGGATACAGCATTGAAAAGCCAGGGAGACTTCTCCAAATCCAGCTATGTAAAACTTGCAAGCTCAACAATGCAGGCCAAAGTGTAGGCTTCTACCTGCTGGGTGATTGAATGATCAGACTCAAAAAAAGCACATGCTGCCAGACTTCTCCAAACACCAAGATCTCTTTGATATTTCTTACTTGTAAAGTGGAGAAATGCATGATTATGTGAAAGAGTGAGAGGTGTGTGTTTGTATGTGTGTGTGTGTGTGTGTGTGTGTGTGTAATTTTTTTGGTATTGAAGTGTACTACAGACTTGAAGTTCCTAGGATTAGAAAAGTGTTGGATTTGTACCTTAGAAATGACCCCAAACAAGCAGAAAACTTACTCATAAAAAACTCAAATATCAGAATTAGAAGAGACTATAGCCCTTAGATTTTGTTTACTCTAACTTCTACCTGGACAAAAAAATCAGCTCTTACAGCAAGTAACCATCTAATATGAAGACATCCAGTGGTGGGAGCTCACTACTTCCTGGGACATTTCATTTCATATGTGGATAGTTATGCTCTGTATCCTGAGCCATCACCAGTCATTTTGCCCTTTGTTTTGCTATTTTTGCTATTTTTTATTATTTTTATTTCAACATTTCATTTAAATATCTGCTTTTCTAAAAAGTAAATTCAATTCTATTCAACAAACATTTATTAAGCACCAACTGTATATCAGATAGTGGGGGTATAAAGGCAAAAATGTTATACTCCCTGTTCTGTAGATATTACAATCTACCAATTTGATGCATATTGTATGATATGATATATCATGATGTGATATGATATAGTATTAATGTGGACATTTTCACAATTAGAATTGTCCAGAAGTGAGTTATATTATTTTATAAGCTCTTCCATTTTGATACAAACTTCTTGATGGCAAAGATTTTTTTTCCTTTTAATCCTCAGTGTTTAACACATAGTAAATTCTTAATAAATGCTAGTTGTCATCTGGAAGTGTGATAAACAAGCCCTCTATATCCAAATACCCAATAATAATTTCTTTACAAGACCATTTCATCTAAGTACCTCAAATTAAATTAATCCTCTGTCAAGGGCAATGATAGTAACTCATCTAAATTATACATTTTACTTATTGCCCAGCATAATCCTCCTGGCAAACAAGTAATTTTTAGACACATTTATTCAATGAATGAATGAAAAGTCTTATGAATTTAGAGATTATCTCCTCCACTGAGATTCCATGAGAAGAAGGGTTAAATCCAAACATGAATCCTTCCAAGGCATTTCTCATTGGTGGAATTTTCAGAGAGAAAAGGTGACTTTTCTGGTAAGTGATGGAGAGACAATAATGCTTACTTCAGTCACCATTCAGATAATGCTGTGCCACAGGTTCATAAGACTGTAGATTTAGAGATGGAATGGATCTTGGAAACTATCTCCTTCATTTGATAGATGAGAAAATTGATGTTTAGAGAAGTCCATACCAGGATTCAAACTGATCTTCCTGACTCCAAGTTCAGTAGTAATTCTACTATAGTAGCTCACTATATGTGCTTGGGCCTTTTTCAACTAAGAAGTTCTTTCCTTAAAACTTTTTGGGATCCCAAGAGGAGAAACACCCCAGATTAGCATTAGACCCCAGTTGAAATGTGATGGGAATTTATGAATGAAGAGTCAGATAAAGTTAAGGCTTGAATTGAGCTAGGGCACCCAAAGAAGCTAGCATAAGACAAAGATATTAGTGAGAGAGCAGGAAACTTAAGTAGTGATCCAGAGAAGCTAGTCAGATCCTTGGTCCTATAATACATAAGGAGTCAACCTTAGTCCTAGTTTGTGAAGAACCAAGTACTGCTCCAAGTCGGCAGAGGTACTAGGCGCTACCATAGTGTACTTCCTTAGCTTCTCTAGGCCTTTCTAGGGAAGGATTCAGAAGATGGCAAATATGCAACTGTCATTTACAAAGGACTATCATCACCTAAATCCCTGACTCAGGATTCTTCCATGGACATATATAACACAAAGAAACTCAGAAATACACAAGGAAAGTCAATCAGGAATCCCAGATTCCTAGTTTAATTGGTCTGCATAGAAAAGGTCTCCATTTCTGTGTTTCTAAATCTCCTTCCTTCCTTCCTTCCTTCCTTTCTTCCTTCCTTCCTTCCTTCTTTCCTTCCTTCCTTCTTTCCTCTATTTCTATTTTTCTTTTTCCTTCAGATGTTAGACTCTAACTTTCTTTAAAACATTAAGTTGGGTGTGACAGATCTACTGCAATCCCCATCAAAAAAAGAATGGGGAAGTAGGGTAATGAACATCACTCTGTGACAAATTTGAAACTCAGGCTAGGGAAGCAGCTACTTTAGCTATCTTTTAAAGTTCTCTTCCTGGTGTAATAACAAGAACAAAATCTTTTAAATATTAGAATCAGAGTATGCACAGGTGGAAAGCCATCATATCACCACTTAACCATATTGGGTTGCTGAGAAAAGACCAAGGCCAACACAAAACAAGGAAAACTAGAATGAAAAAATCTTCATCAAGGATAAAGAAAAGTTACTGACAAATTCAGTATATTAAACAAGATACACCATGGAAATGGAGGGTTATGACCTATATTCTACTAAAAAAAATTACTGGGGGAGGAAGGAAAGAAAGCTCACCAATATAATTACAGGATTGTGAGCATAAAGCTCAGTGCAGAAGTCTGGTACTTCCTGAGAGACAGTATAATTAAAGCCCAGTAGATTAAAATTCCTTAAAGGAATGAATAATACAAAGATTAAGGAACATCTGATATGGCTTCATGAAAGACTGCTCAATGATTTATAAGCAAAGGATAAATCTGTCCTGGAAAGAAAGAAAAGGAAAATATAGCTTTATCAGTCACATCTCGCAAAGAAAAGTAAAGGCAGTAAAAATGTAGAGCTAGCTATAATCAGTGCAGGGCACCAGAAATATTTTTTTACAGTAACATTAGGGGAGAAGAAAGAGAAAATCAGTTTTGAATAAGTGAGGGAGGTTTGACTGCTTGTAAGGTGTCTAGGGGACTTTAGAAGTCAAATTTCTTCCCTTAGCTGGTTTTTATCACAGACAAAAATGAGCAAAGAAACTCAGTGTAATTAGAAAGTAATGAAGAAGTCAGGAGAAGCTATTGACCAAAGAGCAGACAAGGGAATAGATAAAAAAAAATTTAAACAAAACTAAATGAGCAGATCTGAATGCCCCATATCCCTTGGTCTTAAGGGAATCTCCCATTGCATTTAATGAACTCGTTATTACTAGAAAATGTGTCAACAAGATGCTGTCCCAGAAGACCAAGGCAAAAAAGAATTGGAGATGATATCTAAGAAAGTAAGAAAAGAGATTATGGGAAGATACATGCTGGAACTGTGATAGCAATTAGTGGACACAGGAAAAAAAAAGGTCAGTTAAATCTTGTCTATGTGACAGCAACAAATTTAACACACATTTATTAAACACTTACTGTGTGCAAATCACTGTGCTAGTCAACTCAGAAAAAAAAACATTTTCTGACCTTCAGGAAAGAGACATGCATATATAATGATACAGTGATAATAATGCAAAGTTACATAATAGGGGAAAGTGATTTTTATTGTTTCTGAAAATCAGGGAAATCTTGGAAAAGGTCGCATTTGAGAGGGGGCTTTAAAAGATGAGGTATTTAAATTTAAAAGGGGTAACTGTCACTTTATGAGATGATACAGGAAGAAGAAAGCAGATGGCATAATTGGGAATGGGAACATGAAATCTAGTTTGATGGTAACCTAGAGTTCCCTAAAGGGGAGTGCTAAGTGCCTGCTATTTGCCAGATATTGTCTTGGGTCCTGAGATATGACTTAGAAGGTAGTGTATAGACATCCCAGGGTATTCATTCATTTGTCTAACACAAACATTAAGAATTATCCATATATATACCTTATAGAGCGATTCAAAGTAAACTTGGTCTTTACTTTCAAAAGCACATAGTAGTTTTCATCAAACATCTGTTAGTCATGATAATTATAAGCACAGTTGAATGTAAGCTCATTGAGAGCAAGGATTATTTTACATTTGTTCTATTATTCCCAGCACTTAACATAGCACCTAGCACATAGTAGGCACTTGATAAATGCTTATTGCTTTATTGATTGATTAGTTGATTGATTTCACATCTGTGTATACACTCATGCATTCACACACAACTCTTCCTCCTTTACCCTATCCCAGAAGCCCTTTATCCTCTCCATCCCCATACCAGAAATCTTCTCTTTCATTCTTCTCTGAATAATGATAATATCGTTTCCAAAACTGTATTCCATGGAATTCTGGTGTTTACAAGACATGAATAGTTCTTCTCCAAGAATATTTTGCTCCTAGCAATATTTTCCCTTAAAAATATGAATATATCTTCTCATATGAAATTCAGATTCCTCAAATTTTTTTAATTAAAATATTAATCGTGAAATTATACATATTCAAAAATTCCCATTACACATAGCAATTTTTTCATGTGAAAATAAGCCTAATTCCCTACATTTTGTTCCCAAATTTCCCCTAATGCTTGTGCCTTCAGGAAAACATTTATGAGTTTTATAAATAGATGTCAAGCCAAAAAATATTTCCTAGTTGTGATACTTAAACACTTTTGTATCATGGGTCCCCATGGCAATTTGATGAAGTCCATTGATCTCTTCTCAGAATAATATTTTAAAATTCATTAAATAAAAAAGATTCCAAAGAAAAACTAATTATATTGATTTACGTACATGTTCATATACACACATCTATCCTGTGTATCTTCATATATGCATGTTTATGCAGATACATTCTATACTAGACATGATACATATTAAATGTACATACATTATACATACATGTGTGTGGATCTGAGGTTAAGATTTTCTACCCTTGAAACAGGCTAATTTATTGAGTAGAATTCTAAAACTTGAAATAGTATAGTCTAGGCAAGGTGTTTTATACTTACTAGCTAGGTGACCTGGTTAAGTCTTTAACTCTTTAAATCTTTTTGTTCCAATTTTCTTTCATTTCTAAGAAGAATGATAAAAGTGCCTCTTCTACTGTCTCAAAGAGCTGCTTTGAAACTCAAATGAAATAATGTATGTAAAGTATGCTATATAAATGGTGGTTGTTATTCCTTGACAATATTTGTTTGGGAAACACTGAACTATTGATCTTATACTACTCATTTGATGCTTAGCAAGAGTATTCTAGCTTGAGAGAGCTCCCAAACTGTTATTTATATTTTTTATTATTATTTAAGTTTAGTCATCATTATCTGGCCATCAGTGCAAATGTTTTATAGCTCAGTATATATAGTTAGAGAGCACTTTAAAATTATTTGTACTTATTTAATACACATTGCTTTTTTTGTTGTGCCTCAGTTTCCCTCAGTTGCTGTCTCAGTTTCCCTCAGTTAGAGTATCAATCTCCCTTAATTGCTGTATCAGTCTCCCTTAATTGCTTTGTCCCAGAATAGAAATCCCCACTTCCTGACCTTCAGAAATAATTGGACTCACATTCTAAAGTAATCATGAAACCTCCAGATGGCCAGCCTCTACCTCCCCTTATCTATCTATGACCCAGACAAGCAGTCTGCTTTGGCAAGGCTCCTTACTCCCTAACCTGTCAGAACAGAATTTATGGTTTCCTTGGCTACCAGATGTGCTCAGCTGTTCCCATGAGTTCTTTGTCTCCCTGAGCTATAGGCCCTATATAATGTTTGAAGTTCCTTGATGGAGCTACTGAGTACTTTGTATTCAGTCGGCTAACATGGCTGTGGCTGTGTTGGTCTCCGGGGTGGACTGAATGCTTTGAGACAAGAGTCTCACCAGTCCTGATCCATAGCTATGGATTCTGAACTCTCAATTAACATCAATAAAGCATTATCTAATTTCCATGTGTGATACTGCCTCAGTTTCTCCCTGAGCATTACATTTTCTCTCCCAACATATGTTGGGAGAGAAAAATTGGAACAAAAGGAAAAAACCATGGGAGAGATTAAACAAAACAAAACAAAACAAAACAAAACAAAAAAAACCAGAACAAATAAATGAACATAGCATATGTTGAATTGTATTCAATCTGTATAATTCTTTTTCTGAATGCAGATGGCTTTTTCTATCCAAAGTCTACTGGCTTTGCTTTGGATCACTGAGAAAAACCAAGTCTTTCATAGCTGAACATCAAACATTCTTGCTGTTATTGTATACAATGTATTTCTGGTTTTGCTTGTTTTACTCAGCAACAATTCATGCAAATCTTTCCAGGTCTTTCTAACATCACCTTGTTCATCATTTTTTATAAAACAATAATATTCTATTACCTTCATATATCACAATTTGTTCAGCCATTCCTTAATTGATGGGCATCTACTCATTTTCCAATTCTTTGCTACCACAAAAAGAGCTGCTACAAACATTTTTGCACAGAGGGGTTCTTTTCCTTACTTTATGATTTCCTTGGGATACAGACCCAGTCAGTAATGACACTGCTGGGTCGAAGGATTAGAAAGCACTTTCAAACATCATCATGTAGGCTTATAGAATTTTATCTGAGATCATGGAATCCAGCTCTTTCATTTTACAGGGAGAAACCAGGTGAATTAATTGTCATACAGCTAGATTCTGAGTAATGTGAATAATACATAAATGAATTTTTATTCTGTATTTCCTGAGTTAGAATAATTACCATATGTTATACATTATAACTTTTCAATACTGTGATCAAACGTGGGATTCATTTGTTGTTGTTCAGTCATATCTAACTCTTGGGCAAAGATATTGAAGTGGTTTGTCATTTCCTTCTCCATTTTTATGCAGGTAGGGGTTATGTGATTTGCCTAGGATCACACAGCTAGCAAATATCTTAGGACAGATTTGAAGTCTAGTTTTTTTCTGACTCCATGACTAGTGCTCTATCCACTATAACACCTAGCTGCCTAATGGAATATATTAGTCAAGATAATTGGGAACTAAAATATAATATATATATACATATATATATATATATATATATAATTATGACCTAATAAATACCAAAGCTGAGAGTGCAATTCAGTGTTCTTTTTCTATGCATTTTGGGGAGGTAACATGAGAATTTTTAAGCCCATTTTACAGATGGGCAAGATGCACATTGCCCAGTGCTGCACAAAGGGTAGTGGCAGAGATGGACCTTGTACCAAGGTCTCCTGATTCTGAATTCAAAGATCCTTACATGACCCCTACAAAAGCTTCTCTACAACCAAAATCATTTGAAGCTTCCACAGAATTCATTTTTGAAAGGATTCTGCTCACATCTACATAGTGGAGGTGTAAGACACAAGCAGGATTTTTTTTTCTTTTTTAACTTAAGACCTTCAGATTCACGATGGTTAGTTCTTCTATTAGAAGGGGGAATTTTTTTCCCCTAAATCTTTTTAGTATCCTTGAAATCTCACTTCACAAAATATATCAAAACTGGGACAGATGACCAATTGTGTGTGTACAAGAAAGAGATCAGTACTTTATGGAATGACTTAGTTATCCCAGGGGCATCAGCTCTTATTCCTGGACAGGGCCTGCTACTTCATCAATTAATCAGAATTCATTCCAAGTGGTACGACCAATTGAGAAGGAATTGGGAGTGAGGAGCAACCCAGAGCTAAAGTGAAGGAGGAAATCTGGTAAACCCCCCCCAAAGGCTTTCATTATTTACTCTAACACTTTTCAGGCTTTTGTTTGTTTGTTTTAATTGGGAGGAGTTAGTTGCCATAGGATCCCCAGTGGGTAATAGTTAGGCTACTGAAACAGAAAATTTATTATACAAGTTGATTTTTAAAAACTTCTAATAGGGGGCAGCTAGGTGGCGCAGTGGTTAGAGCACCAGCCCTGAAGTAAGGAGGACCTGAGTTCAAATCTGATCTCAGACATTTCTTAGCTGTGTGACCCTGGGCAAGTCACTTAACCCCAATTGCCTCAGGAAAAAAAACCTTCTAATAGACAAATAGTGTACACTTTTCAGCATCCTGAGACGGGGGTATTGGTAAAAGTACAATTGTATCCTGCACCAAAAATGAGGGGAGGACAAAGAAAAAAAAGAAACAACAACAACAACAACAAAAAGACAGATGAAGGAGGTACATACACTGACAAATCAAGTCAAGAAGCAAATTATTGGGTACCTACTCTGTGGCAAGTACTATTTTAAATGTTGATAATATAAAAAAAAAGGCAAAAACATTTCTTGCCCTCAAGGAATTAACAATCCAACAGACACAGAGACCAAGTGGGAGAGGGAGACACAAATAGGAAGAAGATGGAAAGCATACAGAGAGAAGAGAGACAGCGAGAATGAAGAAAGATATCTATATTAAATATATCTAGTGTCTAGATATTACCTGCAGACAGGGAAAAGGAGACAAGCAAAGACACAGAGACAGAGAAGCAGAAACAGAATCAGAGAGAATGAAGAGAGATAGCTATATCTAATATCTAGTATACATTGCATAAAAGTCTGAATATCTATGAAAAGGGAGAGAGGCAAAGATAAAGGCAGAGACAGAGAGACATACAGATATACACACACATACACACACACAGAAATATATACACACAGAAAGAGCAAAAGAGTATGAACTTAAATTGGGAGGTGGGAGAGGGAGAGGACAGAGATACAGAGATGGAGACAAAGAGAAAGAGACAAGAAAAAAAAGAGAGAAGAGATGGGGGAAAGTTATCTAAACAGGTTTTCACACTATTTTTAAAATGCAAATGGGGCTCTTCCATTAGTCTTGGATTGCCTTGCTCCTGTCATGGTCTTATTGTTTCTTAGCCTCAAAGGCAGAACTAATTCCAGAGAGTGGAAGCTAGAGTAAGGCAGATTTTAGCTTAATATAAAAAAGATGGAATGGGCCATCTCGGGGGGAGTGAGTTCCTTCCCCATCCCTAGAGATCTTCAACTAAAGACTATTAATAAGTTGTTAAAGATGTTGTCAAGAGTATTTGTGCCTCAGGAAAGAGTTTAGATAAAACTGGATGCTTGTCCTCATGCAGCTTGGAGTCTAGTAGGAGAATTTAATAATGCACAAGTGAACATATTTTAAAATAATATGCAGTTACAGACAAAGTGCCATGTGAGATCTAACATCACTGTCAGTTGGAAAAATTTGGGAAGCCTTCCTGGAAGGGAACCTTGATTAGAAATTCAACAAGTGGAGAGGAGAAAAGCAGATATTTCAAGTTCTGACATAGCATGAGTAGCAGTAAGAGATGATGCACCAGAAGTATTTGAAGGAAAGAGTACTTCAGTTTGATTGGAGCATTTAACACTTGTATAGAAGTAATATGGATTTGATCAGATAGGTAGTAATGAGGTTCTAGACTAAGTTAATAATATTGTGAATACAAAGGAGGGGGCAGATGTGATCATTTTTACAGTCATAAATTCAATTTGATTTGATAACTGTTGAACTATGAGAAATGAAGGAGAGGAATGACTCTATGATCTTGAATAAGAGGCTTGGTGAATGATGATACCCACTAAGAGAAATATGTAGTGAAGAAAAGGAGGAACTTTTCAGAGAAAGAACATGAAACAGTATAGACTATGTTGAATCTGAATTTCCAATAGGATATCAAAGTTAAAATGCAGGCTTAAGAGATCTGTAGTGGAGGAAAAAGATCTGGGAATCACTTATAAAGAGATGAAGTCACAGGGAATGAATGTGATTACCAAAAGAGAAGCTAACAGATTGTTACCTAATATCTCCCTTAAGAAGTTGGAAGAGAAGTGTTATGGGAAGCCATTTGACCAGTTGATAAGATTTGGACTACTTTAATTCATGGGTATGATGGATAATAGAGAGAAGTTTGTAATGAAATATTTGGATCTGCAAGTGTTTTCCTTTCCTGGACTATGTCTGTCTTTCTCCCCCCTTTCCTTTCTCTTAATCTCATTCTATGTCTCTATTTTCCTTCCTTCCTATTCATCTGTCTGCCTTATTCTCATTCTTTCTCCATTTTGGTGTCTCTGTCTCTCCTTTCCTCCCTTTGTCTGTCTGTTTCTATATGTATCTCTATGTGTGTCTCACTCCCATTCCATCTTTGCCTTTTCTTCATCTTTCATCTTTCTCTTCTCTATTCTCTCTCTCTCTCTCTCTCTCTCTCTCTCTCTCTCTCTCTCTCTCT
>JAJPUD010000792.1:339040-359455 GCA_023553655.1 Myrmecobius fasciatus | reverse complement strand
AATAGCAAACACACACTGATAGCAACCTTGACAAAATATATGTTTTCAAGAATTCTCAAAGATATCAAAGTTATTTATCATATTTCTTGCCGTGGACTCCACAAACGACGAATGGTGGGCATCATCATTTTGTATT
The DNA here is from genome assembly GCA_023553655.1 of Myrmecobius fasciatus. Taxonomy (NCBI): domain Eukaryota; kingdom Metazoa; phylum Chordata; class Mammalia; order Dasyuromorphia; family Myrmecobiidae; genus Myrmecobius; species Myrmecobius fasciatus. The sequence continues at coordinate 359,319 of JAJPUD010000792.1, read as the reverse complement.
TTGCTACCAAAATTGTTCTCTTAAGAGCTCAGTTGAATGAGAGGTGCCAAGGAATTCCGTCCACTCTTAATGGAGCCATTATGTCAGCAGGAGGGAGGGAAAAAGGATTTCAGACCGCATCAGGGAGCCCTCTTCCCATCCTCCAAAAAAAGAGAAATCAGAAAATTCTTTTCTGTGATGACTTGAATGCATCAGAATTCTGTTTTATATATCCTTTCCTGATCTGATATTTAAGATGCTTTCTAGCTCTGACATTCTTAAAGTAAATGGCTTCTAAAGTCATTCCAGATGTATATTAATGACCTCATGGCTCTCTGGCACAAAGTCACACATCCTTGACTCTAAACTATTTTTAATTTTTGGTAATTGAATGAGTCAGAAAGTTGATAAGTTTCCATAAACTAAGTAGTAACTAAAGTTAATTTAGTTGTTCAGATATGTCCAAATGGACACCATTTGGAGTCCAGAAATATTGGAGTGGTTTGGCATTTCCTCTTGCAATTCATTTTACAGATGAGGAAATTGAAGAAAAAAAAAGGATAAGTAACTTGGCCTTGACTACACAAATAGTAAATGTCTAAGGCCAGCTTTTAACTCATGAAAACGAGTCTTCTTGACTACAGCTCTGGCACCCAGTTTCTAGGTAGCACAGTGGATAGAGTGCCAGCTCTGAATTCAGGAAAAATCATTTTCCCAAGTTCAGAACTGATCTCAGTCACTTCCTAACTGTGTGACCTTGGGCAATTTTCAACTCTTTTTGCCTCAGTTTCCTCATCCATAAAATTAACTAGAGAAGGAAATGACAAACATTCCGGTATCTCTGCAAAAAAACAAAAACAAAAACAAAAACAAAAACAAAATACCCAATTGAGGCCATGAAGAGTCAGACAAGATTGAAAATTATTGAATAGCAACAATAAAGCCTACTACTAAAAAGAAGAAAGAACTTTTCATATTGAAGACCAGCACCTCTGGTGTGAGAGCTTGCAGACCCTTTCCAGGGCTGCTCATTCATGTTTGATGTCCACCTTTCACCCAGGTCTTTCCTATGGCTTCAAGAAGCTATAGCATGTGCAATGGCCACACAAGTAAAAATGTCCCAGACACCAAGAAAACTAAGTTAAGGGTAACCTACAAGTCTTCATTCAGCACATGAAGACTTCTCATTGCAGAATGTCCAATGAGAATCCTTTATTTCAATAATCATGAAGGCGGCTGAAGCAGGCACCTGTGCAGAGTTTAAATCTTATTCAAACATCAAAGAGAGTCATCCACTGCATCTCAGGTCATCAACAATTGTCCTGACTTTTATCTTGCACTGGACTTTAACAACTCTGGGAGATGAGGAATTTGTGCAACTGTTCATTTAGAATCAATTCAAGTCAAGCAAGTCAAGACAGCACCCTATGATATTATTGGTACTTTTTTTGAAAGTGAAGAACAAACAATCTCCCACTTAGAATAGTGCCTGGAACATAGTAGATATATAATAAACATTTATTGACTGACTGACATGGCTTCACACAAAGGAATTAACACAAACTCAAGTTTCATTAAGAGAAAAATCAAGCTCCAGGATGAGGACAGTAAGAGTAATCCCCATCAGATCACATCTCAAGTACTATGTTCAGTTCTGAATACCCTATTTTAAGACTTAGAGGAATAACCATAATAATGAGGAGTCTTCTTCTGTCAGAAAATAAAAAGTACATGTTCTTCTGTCAAGTATTAGGAGACACCCTGATTTTCCTTGAGATCAGGCAAGCAACAATAAACCCAAACATGAAGCCCTGCTATGAAATGAATAGACTTTTTGTCACTAGACAACCTTGTCTTACTGCTCCTGCTGTACCTCACTATTGTTTCTGCATTATATTCTAGGTTCAGCCACAGTAAAATGGTTTTCCCCCATTAGGGGTACATCTGTGGTACATGTGCTTGATCTTCCTCCTTGCTTGCAAGTCATTCCCTTCACTTTGAATTTAAGCTTCTGTTTGATTCCTGTCACTAGGCTGCCCTATTCTACTCTGACCATCCACAGCTAGAGACTGGTTTCATTACTATTAAGTGGTGTCAGAATTGGAATTGGACACTAGACCAGGTGGACTCCTCAGTACCAGTGGAAATGGACTAGTGGTCCCTGGAAATTCATTTTTCCAGAATCTAACACTCCCATGCCCCCTTTTTTGATAAGTCATAAACCTTGTCCCTGCAACAGTCCAGTGAGCTGCCATCTTGGTCAAGTTCATCCTTCTTTGTGAGGAAATCTCCAGGGGTCCCTCTGGTGACTGAGTTTGTCTTGGTAAGGATATACTTTCTAAAATTGCAAACTTCTGTTAATAAATCTCTCTGCCTCTCTTTGCAGTTTTGTTGCTATTTTTGCATGCCTTGGTAATTGTGTCCCTCCATGAACCACTGCATGCTTGTTGTAACTGTGTGCTTTGTTAAAACCGTGTCTGTATCAGTTTTGTCATTTTGTCTGTGTTTCTGTCTTTGTAAAATGCCTATTATACGTTTGTATTGTGAGCTAGATTATGCTACTCTGAAAGATTTAAAATGCATCCAAACAGAAAAAAAAACAAACTTGTAAGGGCTATATCCAGTGTTCCAAACACTGAGAAAAGTTAATAAATTTTCAAAGTTAAAGCAATTGTCCCAATAAGCAGGACTAATCCCCATTTAAGATTTTCCAGAGGAGATTAGGTTATAAGAAAAGAAAAAAAAACAAAACTGCAAAACGCTTTTTTTTCCTGTCATTTCAGCTTTGTCTGCATTGGAATTACAAAAATTTAGATAATCAAAATTTATGAAACTACTAAAAATATCTTAGAGGTATAAGATTAATAATATTAAGATTGCAGAACAGAACTCCTGGGACCTTAAAGTAACTTCAGGAACTTGTTCCCTTCTGAAATATCTTACTAAGTTTTGGAATAAAACGATCTAGAATTTAAGGAAAAATGAGAATTAAATTTTTTAAATAAAAGTTTTAAAAGTAAATGATATCATTAATAATCTCATTATTCTAGAACAATGAAGGAAAGCAGCTAGCTTGGGAGTAATTCTAGAGTTAAGAAAGGAAAAAAAAACCTAGACAAACAGTTTTTACTTTATGGCAGGCAAACCTTTGTTAACACTGCCTTGGCATATCTGATCATGCATAGAGAAATAATAGTTTAAACCAAAGATGCCTTGTCACTTCCTCATGTTAGAGACTCTCTCCCTTTCCTTGCTAGATTCTCTCATTTTAGATCAGATCTCCAAACACAACATTTAAGAAATACTGGAAAAATATAGGGAAACTTGAATTACATTCTAGTTGCAGAAATTTGTTAACTGTGTAATGTTAGGCAATTTATTTTATCTCTGTTTACCCCAATTTTCTGATCAGTAAAGAGAGAAATAATAATAGTACCCACTTTCCAGGATTGTTATGAAGATAAAAATAATATAATGATTGTAAAGTACTTAACAAAGTGACTGGCAGATAGTAAGTACTACTTTATTTCTTTAATTGGGTGTAATTGTTTTATACCTTATAACTTTAAAATGATTTCAAAATGCCAAAGGTAATAAGATTAATGTTTTTATATATGATAATTTAGAAATGCAATTAACTGAATTGTTGTCATCTGAAGTTTTGTTTCATGTTTGTGTTATATTTCTAAATTCTTATATGATTAGTTACCATAGAGTGAAGAGTGAATGTAGCATTTTGAGAAATTTGACAGACCATTGTAACATGCTATTAGACAAAAGAACTTTTAAATCTGGATACTGTTACACCTGAATTGGGTTTTAAAAAGAATATGAAGAAATAGATATTTGAGAACTGGTAAATATTTAATAATGAATTTTGTTATAAGGCAGATAATATGTAACAGCATATTTTTATTTGAGAATTCTTAGCTATTATGAAAATTTATAGGATGGTTTAAAGGTACAGTTTCAACATATGAATAATGTCAACTATTAGGCATCAACTGTATGTCTGAAGCCCCTGAATAGGGTTAATTTTAGTGTATAGGTAAAGAATTAATGATGTGTTAACTGTTAAGAAAACATTTTCAAGCCCTAAGTTGTGTTTAGTGGAATTGTACTATTTAAGGTAAAAAGTCTTGAGATTGTAATTTACTAATGTTTTGGGTTCTGATTGAAGGGATGGATGGTTGTCTGAATTAGCATGAAATCAACAGTAGAAAAATGGTGTGAATTTTTAAGAATTCTTATATCAGATATAGGATTTAGGTAAGGATAGGAATAGTAAATGGCATATAAACTGAAATGCTCTGAAGTTTCAAAAGTGGAGAACCAAATTTACTAAACTATATTGTCAGAATTATCTAGGAAACTTTAGATTTGCAATCAGAAAAGCAGAGATCCCTTAAGAGCTGTCCTGAGAATAAAACCTACTGTCCAAGAAAAGCTATGTAAGGATCAGATAACTATGTGAGACGTGTGGAGCTCAAAATATGCAGGTTAAATGAATATTGAGAATGCATTATTAGGATACGAGGAGACGATGTTAGTTAACATTAGTGATAATTAGTGTATGGTTTATGCTTAACTTTTCTTGATTACCTTGGTGACAGATAAATCTCCCTTCTCAATGCTAGTCTATTGTGAGGCCTCTAGATAGTTTGATCTCTACCTGACAATATAATTATACAATTATGGAAATTGTGAGAAAACTTTATTGCATTTGTTTGAACCCAGTCCTGAGTGGCTGGGAAAATTAGAACACCTCTGTGTGCTATTTAGAGATTTTTAAACAAGTACCTGTATTATGCTGATCAGAAATTCAGATCCAAAGATTGGTATAAAGAGTTTTCTCATAATTGTCTCTATATATGTATATATATATATATACATATATGTATATTTACATATGTATACATATACATGTATGTATATGTATATATAGACAATTATGAGAAAACTGTTTTATTTGTATATATACATATATATGTATATACATATATATATACGTATATATATATATATATATATATATATATATATATATATGTATATATATTAAAAACCCCATCAGGTTCCTCTGACTACTCCTACAGCTGTCAAACTTGTGGTGACTCCTGAATCAACTGAAAAAGCTCCTCCTCCTGAGTGAATGGCAGAACCCAATGGGAACCTCAAAGTTTGTCTAATATAGACCCAGAAGCAGCTGACATTTAAATGAGACAGCTGCTCCTAGATTCCAGATAATGGCTGAATATACTAAGTTTTTTTTTCTTTTTTCCACTCTTTTTTCTATTGTTATATCTGAACCATCATGGCCCTGATTCAAGCATGTATTGACATTTTTTTCTTTCTACATCCTTGGCAAACAAGCAAAAGATGGCTGCACAAGACCTATTCAACTCAACATCTTGTCCTGACCCAACTAGTCTTTCATGGCATTTTACCTCATATCTTCCTCTCCTTTAATGGCCAGAAGGGTAGAGCTTCTGAGGGATCTTTAAGACGCCTTTCTTAAAACAAAAACAAAACAAAACTTCCTTTTGGCCAAAAGGAGTAAATGTTAAGATATTTGTTGACCCCCTGTTTTCCAGAACTAAGTCCCCCAAAGCAAGCTGTACCCTGAGCTTTGTATACCAATAATCCTTTATATTAACCTTCTGAAATAATGATCCCTGAGCTCAGACAAGCACCAACAGACCCATACATGAAGCCCTGCTATGAACAGACTTTTTATCACTAGACAACCTTACCTCCCTGTTGCTATTATCCCTCATTGCTGTTGTGTCTCACTGTATTTCAGTTACATCTCAGTATTACTGTTGTGCTTTGCCACTGTTTCTACACTACATTGTTTGGTTCTTTGTCTAGCCACAAATGTATAAATCCAGGTTCAGCACTAAAGTGGGGACCCCTACTAAGGATGGAGCTCTGACAAATTTGCCTAGGTTCCCACTTTGCTCGTGAGTTATTTCCCTCACTTTGAAATTAAACTTTGGTTTCTCTCCTGCTTTGTTTGACTCTGGCCATCTAGAAGTTAGAGGCCAGTTTGGTCCATTTGACACTTTGTATGAAGGAGAGAATGTGAGTCTCTAGAATCATAGTAGACAATTTATTTCACGCACACTATGGCAAATCAAGTCAAAATAAAGATAAAATCATAGAATACGGACATAGTCTCTTCTTCTTGTGAAGTATCATTTTTTCCAGCTTTTTTATTTTGTGGATGAGAAAATACATTCCTTAAGAAGATTGTCCAAGTTCCCCTTACATACCACAAAACTACACATATACTTCATACCTGCATTCTGAATCTGTTGGCTTTTTTAAATGTATTCTTTTTTTCCATTGTGGAGAGTATACATTTACTGAGGATTAAGACTTGTAATAAGATATTTACATTTGCCAGAATTCTCTACTATTCCCCCCAAAAAAACTTGTTATTGCATTATGGTAGGCCATGAGAATACAAATATAAATATGATCTCATAACTGACTCACGAGTAAATCAATCCATCCTCCACCAATCCGTTAGTCTCCCTAATGTTTCTTTCCATGCTCTCCTGGTAATAAGCTTTATATCACAAAGGTTTGCAAAGCACACACACATGCATGTATATATAAATATATATATATATACATATATATAATATATAAGTATATGTGCATATATATGAACACATACATATATAATTATAGACATACATACATATACATAATTTGATTCTCTCACAACAAGAGAAATAGTTACTCTAATTATATTAATTTTACAAATGAGGAAATTAAGACTGAGAAAGGTTAGTTGATTTACTTAAGGTTATACAACTTGTGTTTGAGGCAATATTTAAATTTGGGTCTTCCTGATCCCCAACCCAGTATTCTACTAGTCCACTTTTCTAGATCCATTCTTATTTTCCTTATTTATTCTTTTACTCTCCTTTAATCTTACCCTCTTACTCTTTCTATCTCTTTTTTTCTGTCTCTGTGCCTGAATTTCTGTCTATCTCTATCTCTGTCTCTCTATCTAATTTTCTCTCTCTGTGTTTCCATGTCTCTGTCTCTATCTCTCTGTCTTTATAATATCTACACATTTATCTATATATTCTAGCAATAATATAGATCTCTCTTCTTTCTCTCTCTCTCTGTCTTTCTGTCTCTTTGTCTCTGTCTCTCTGTCTCTGTCTATCTCTCTGTCTCTGTCTCTCTCTTTTTCTGTCTCTGTCTCTCTCTATGTCTCTCTGCCTCTCTGTTTCTCTCTATCAATCTCTGTCTTTCTCTCTCCCTCTGTGTCTCTGTCTCTGTCTTTGTCTCTCTGTCTCTGTGTGTGTCTCTCTCTGTCTCTGTCTCTCTCCCTCTGTGTCTCTGTCTCTATCTGTTTCAGTCTTTGTCTCTCTGTCTCTGTCTCTGTGTGTGTGTCTCTCTGTCTCTCTGTTTCTCTCTGTCTCTCTGTCTCTGTCTCTGTCTGTCTCTGTCTCTGTCTCTCTCTCTCTCTCTCTCTCTCACACACACACACACACACATCCATGCTGAAAAGACTTCAAAAACATATAAAACCACCTCTATTTTCAGCACTAGATAATGTAGTGGTACTCTATTAATGGTCAATAAATTTATGTGGCACATCTAATAGCTGTAGAAGGCTCCCTGTTCCCACTTCCTTCTGAATAAAGTCTTTTAATTCATCAGGTCCTCAATGTTAAGAGCTTAGTGGCAGGGCTGGGCACAGGTTTTGGGTCACCTAGCTCTTAGTTAGGGACTCTTTCCTTTCCATGAGGCTGCCTCCATGCATGTATAAAAGAAATCTGTCTGGTGCTATCAGGGGGTTCCTGAAGCCAGCTACCCATCCCAGAGTATTTGCATATCCAAGTGAACCTCTGACCTGAGGTCAGAATGTCTGAGAGTTCTGATGTCTCTGAAGAATTGCTTTTGAGAACAAAGTCAGGCAAAAGGACGAGTGTCTAAAAGATGAAATCTCAGCTTCTTTTACAACAACAAAAAAAAAAAAAAACGCTTTTAATTGGCTTTTTTTCCCTGAGAATGCTGCCTTAGAAGTATCTCCAGGAATCTTCTTTCACAGCACCCTTAGGTGAAGGGCATTTCACAAGTCTAAGGGCTAATTATCATCTGGAGGAAGAGAAGAATGATTTGGGACAGCAGCAAATTCTGTAATCTAGGTCAACTGTCCAATTTCATCTTTTGTCCTTTCATTTTCCTCAAACTTATTATCAGGGAGAGATGAACTGAAATGAGATCTAACCATTACATCTCTACTCTGATTTTCACCAAATCAGTTCCCTTGTTAGGACCTCAGTTTCCTCAACTGTAAAATTAAAGATTTGAATTAGATGAGCTCTAAAGTTCTTTCAACTCTTTCTTTAAAAGATAAATTTTATATATTTTAACATATATTGGATTACTTGACATCTAGAGAAGAAAGTGGGGGAAGGAGGAGAAAATTTGGAACACAAGGCTATGCAAGGATCAGTGTTGAAACTATCTGTGTAAATGTTTTTGTTTGCTTGCTTTTTGTTGTTGTTTTGTTGGGGGTTTTTGTTTTTTTGGTTTTTGCTGAGGTAATTGGGGTTAAGTGACAGCTAGGAATTATTAAGTGTTTGAGGCCAGATTTGAATTCAGGTACTCCTGACTTCAGTGTTGGTGCTCTATCTACTGCACCATATTGCTGCCCCCCCATGCATATGTTTTGAAAATAAAAAGCTTTAATAATAATAATAATAATAAAGGAAACAGAGGGAAAAGATGTTTTATGAATGCAATTTTGTATCATAACTTCTGTATAATACTCTATAACTCATATACTTTCTCTTCCACATGCTTCCCCCTCTTATCCTGAAATTTAACCCTCCTGTGACAAAGAAATCATCTTTAAAATTGCTAAGATTCTTTGATTTGATAAATTTTATGTTTTGTATCATTTTTTCCAGTTAATATCACTTTCAGAAAATCACAGGAAAAAAGATTACCTATCATTCTACAACCCCTCCAACATTAATTGCTATTGCTACATTTTTTATCATTTTTGCTAATTTGCAAGGTCATAGTAGTTGAATAAATGTTTGTTGATTGATTTATATAATCACAGACTTTTAGGGCCAGAAGTGATTTGAACATAAAATATTAGCAATAGGAGGGAGCAGGGATCACAGAATTTTATTCTGGAAGGAACTGTACAAACCATCTTTTTTTGTTTGAGTGATAAGGACAGGTGAGTTTAACAAAATTAACAAGTGATTGGAATTCTCAGGCTCAATTTAGGTCTAGCTCTAATTGAAGTGCCCCATTCAAATTATATGAATTGACGGACCAGGGTATAGCTTAGTCACAGAATAGTATATAATAGTCTGGATATTCGAATCTTTATCTACTTATTTGTTTTTGTGTGTAGATAGGTCAAACACTTATGAAAATTATTGTGCTAACATAGAAAACTATAATTTTCCTTCTAGTGCACTATCTGCCTTAAGCAGTAGAAATTAGAACACTTCATTATCTATAGGTAATCCTTTGATTTGGATTCTATGTTTCATCCTCCATGGCAGAATTTAAATTCTTTTGCATAGATATAATCCACACTTATTTTATTTCTCTTTTGATATTCATCATTCAAAGATTCTTGAAGAATTACATCTATTTGTAGAACCTTTTTTTTCTTCTTTTTTGGTGAGGCAATTGGATTTAAGTTACTTGTCCAAGTTAAAACATCTAATGAGAGTTAAGAGTATGAGACATTTGAACTCAGGTCCCCCTGACTCCAGAGCCAATGCTCTATCCATTTTGCCATCTAGCTTCTCCTCTGTAATCTCTTTCAAGGAAGCTTACGTGATTTTGACATGCATAGGAAATGCTTTTTTGACACACACAAAAAAAACCCTTTATTTAGAGCAGGGTTTTGGCTCAACCTAATCCAATGCCTTTTTTATAGTCAACAAGGGATTTTCCAAACATCTTTCAATCCCTTATGTAAATCTAAAGTCCTGTAGAGATGGGATGAAAAAATAGGCACATAGCTTAATAGTTCTCATATTCTCAATACCTTTTAAAATAATGTCTGAAATTTTTTTCATATCTTCATATTCCCGAGATTCTTTCAAAATGGTTCTGCCTCCAGAATGGAACTCTTCTGGCACAGGATATCTTTCCCATCTTTATTTTCTTCAATGATGTTTCCCATTCCTGATGCATTATGTCTGGTTTGTGGATGCTATAGTTAAAATGTGCTATCTCTGCTGCTATCCATGATTCATTTTCTATTAGAGTCCTTCTTTTATTTTCATATTTAAACAACACAGTTGGAATGAATTTGCTTGGTTGGGTCTTTTACCACACAGTCTCTAAATCATATTGATATCTAGCCATTGATGACTTCTCTGAGTCCAGACATTGAAACAATTCTAAATCCATACATGTACTTATTTAGGCCCAAATCTATGTTCTGTCTTCCACAAAAATAGAATAAGAAACAATTATGCTTTCTTAAAATTTAGACATGCTTATGCATATTGTTGTCTTTTAGTTGTTTCAGTCATGTTCAACTCTTTGTGATCCCATTTGGGGTTTTCTTAGCAAGAATACTGAAATGGTTTGCCATTTCCTTTTCCAGCTCATTTTGAAGATAAGGAAACTTAGACCAACAGGGTTAAGTGACTTGCCCAGGATTGCATAGCAAGTGTCTGAGCCTAAATTTGAACTCAGGAAGATGCAACTCTGAACTAATATCTATGTTTCCTGAGTGTCCTGTTTTCTCCCCACCCTATCATAGTGCTTTCCTACCCCACAGGTTATGCAAACACTTCTCTCTTAGCCACTTTCATTACTCCATGCCAGACTTTGGATGCAAACAACCAAGTCCATGGATAGCAAGGAGACAGACATTTTATACTGTGATACAAGGTGCAATATGACAGGTGGCGTTCATTCTATATAAATGTTCTTAATGCTTAGTGGAGATCCAAAAGGAATGCTTATGTAGAGCTGCTGTCCTTAAAGTTATAACAAGAAAATAAATCTCATGGGAGATGCTATGAAATAAATATTTTTGAGATAACACATTTCTTCTCTTTGCATAAATTTAACACCATGCTCCCTGCACAATATGTGATCTTTCTTCTAACTCCCCATAGACAGAAATAGCTCTGGTTAGATGTGAAAAAAGACAAGCAGCAGAAGGGAAGGGAGACACTGCACATTTGAGAACAGGATCTTAATGTGGATTTTTTTTGCTACATAACTTTGTTTGGAGATGGGTGTTTATTTATTTTTGTATCTTAGTCATTGAACTCTTTGAAATTGTACAAACTAGGGCTTATATGGGCTTCAGAGATTACTGATATAATGACAACTACAATGGATAATAGTAGTTTAAAAAAAGTCTCAGATTTGGAAGTAAGGGTTTTGAGTTCAAATCCTAACTTCAGAAGTTACAGTTATGTGTGGCCAGAGGAAATAAACTTTCCTGCTATGAGATTAAGTTTCTTCATGCATAAATTAGAGGGCTGAATTTCACACTCTGTAAGATTCCTTCTAGCTCTAAATATTACAGTAGGAAATCTTCACTCAATTATTTTTCATGAAGGCTGATTATAATATTATCATAATCATATATCATTTATCCTATCCACGTATGATAGTATGTGGTATATGATAGGGGACACAGGTTTGGAAGTCAGGAGACCTGGATTTCAGTCTTAACTTACTTATTGTATAATCCTATTGTTGCTTCTATCTCTGTTTTATCTTTTCTTCTTGCTTTTCAGCCAAGGAGTATTGAAAAAACTATGAGTTTGCCAACTTCAAAAGGTCAAAATGATGAACTACTAGAATCCAAAAACTAGGCCAGGTTTTTCAGGCAGACAGCCCAACAGTCAAGTCTTGAGTGATACTCATCCCAGTGGCAGATGAGACAAGAAATTATCCAGTAGCTATGATGCCTTGGGAAATGTTATATAGAAATTGCTTTAAATTCATTCTCTCTATCTAGACATTGATATAGGGAATTTTGTGCCCCCTAATTATAAGGAATAGTTTTTTATACTTATATTCTTGCTATATATGCTTAGGAAATAACCCTGCATAAAAGTTAATTAGGTAAGTAAAACTGGAGCACTTATCACTGGCAGTTAATGAGGAGCATAAACAGATAGTATTGGAGAAAGACATCCCTAGGATTCTCTAGGGGAAACCTAGATATGTGAGAGAAGAAGTAGGTGACCTTGCTCTGGAAAACATAGTCATACCATGTGTATATATTCTCTTTTTGCTTATCTGTTATGGGTGGAATTATCCAGTAGAATGCAAGCTCTTTAAGGGCAGTGACTGTATACTAACAGAGTCAAATATGACATTTCATAAAGGCTTCTTGATTGGTAAATTAATTGACTGAAAAGTCACTTGGTTGTAAAGCTAAAGTTTAATACTACAGATAAAGAAAGGCAAGCTGGGCTCCTTCCCAAGAAGCCAAGTAGTATTAGAAGTAGAATGTGTTAGTAAACAAAATTGATAGAACCACATTAAACTAGGGATAGCTACTGCCAGTTTATAAATGGAACCACATAGCCAACAGTGGACATAACCTCTCATCAGTAGGATGGCTGCTTTTTTTTAACAGCAGAAAAGCACATTTTATCAAAGCTAAGTGTGATAGCATCCAAGAGATGGAATGGAACTCAGAAGTCATATAATTCAACTCTTGCCTGAATACAAACCTAAATATAAAATGTTCTATAATTGACCATCCAGTCATTGGATTAAGAGCTAGAAAATCTCAGTTTGAGTCTCACCTTGGTCACACAACAACTTTCTGACTTGGAAGAACATATTTGACTTTTTCGAGCCTTTATTTCCTTATTTATGAAATGGTAATAATCTCAGTTCTGCCTACCTCACAAAGGTGCTGTGAGGGACAAATGATATATAAAAGTGCTCTGTAGACACCAAATCACTATTCAAATAAAAGAGACTATTATTTCTTGTCTGTTGTTTGCAACTAACAAGGGACTTGTGGGAGGAATATGAAAAGGATGTACTGCATTAAGACAGAGTGATATAGTAGGAAAGAGCATCAGCTTGGGAAGCAGAAGATGTGGGTTCAATTATGTCACTACTTGTATAATCTTGTAAATGTTAATTAACTTTTCTGGGCCTTAGTTTCTACATATGTAAGATCAATAACTTAACTAAGTGTCCCCTAGTTCCTTGTAGCTCAAAATCTATAACCATATCACCTCCCCATATATGCATGCACACAATATTAGGATAACTGTAAAATCTAATTCCTTCTCTCAAGGAACTTATTATGTTGCTAGGAGCAAAAGATGTATAGAAACATGAAACACAACTAATAAGGGACAATACTTATTATATGTAAAATGAATAGTACAATCATCATCATCATAATAGCTAACACATATAATTTTATGTGCCAGGTGCTGTAAGTACTTTATAATCATTATCTCGTTTGATCCTCACAACATCCCTGAGAGGTAAGTGCTATTTTATCCATGTTTTACAATTGAGGATACACAGATTAAGTGACTTACCTAGGATCATATAGCTAGTAAGTATTTTGAATATAAATTTGAACTCATATCTCCTTGATTCTAAACCTTCTGTTTTATTCATTGAGGTACCCAATAAGTTTAAAAGAAAAACATTGAAAAGAGAGTAGGTTCCTCATGTCTTAGAAGTGAAAACTTCATAGAGCAAGTAGAATTTGAGTTCTGGTAAAGGTTTCATTAGATGGCCCCTTATCTATGATTAGATTTGGAGGATTGAGCATTGGAGCACTTCTTTATGAAATGTCATACTTGACACAATTACAGGTTTTATCTAATTTGGAAGTTCTGTGATTCTGTGAGTCTGAGTTGGTCCTTGAGTGATGGGTAGAATTTCAATATGAGGCATAACGAAACAAAAAGGGGGCTTGGTTGGTCTATCTCAATGAAATATCTAACCTATTCCAAATCATAATCTAAACAATAGGCATTTTTATCTATTTGGTTTTTCATATAAATATTTTAGACTGATCTCTTTTAAGTAATCATGATTCTCATCAATGCTTTGTAATGTTTTGGTCTTGATTCAATTAATACAACAGACTTTACAATGAAATCTTATCAGAGAAATTTAGGGTATCCCTTTCTCATCCACAAGTCCCTTATTAGTTGCAAGCAATAGACAAGTATTAAATCTTTTTTCATTTCAATATTGATCTGATATATTCAGAGCACTTTCATATGTGATATCATTTGTCCCTAATAGCATCTTTGTGAGGTAGGCAGAACAGAGATTATTACTATTTCACAGATGGGGAAATGAAGGCTGAAAAAAAGTCAAATCTTTTTTTTTATTATTAAAACTTTTTATTTGCAAAACATATGTATGGATAATTCTTCAACATTAACCCTTACAAAACTTTCTGTTACAAATTTTCCCCCCCAAATCCCTACCCCTCCCCTAAATGGCAGGAAATCCATTACATGTTAATTATGTCAAAATACTTGACAAATCGAATATATGTATACATATGTCCACAGTTAGCATTGTTGTGCAAGAACAATCATATCTACATGAACAAAAAATATCTGAGAAAGAAACACAATGCAAGCAAACATCAACAGAGAGCATGAAAATGTTATGTTGTGGTCCACATTTCATATCCCTCTCTCAGGGTGTATATGACTTTCTTCACTGAACAATTGGAACTGGTTTGAAACGTTTCATTGTTGAAGAGAGCCATGTGCATCAGAATTGATCATCATATAGTCTTGTTGTTGCTGTGTATAATAATCTCCTGGTTCTGCTCATTTAGCTCAGCATCAGTTCATGCAAGTCTCTCCAGGCCTCTATGAAATCATCCTGCTGGTTGTTTCTTATAGAACAATAATATTCTATGACATTCATATACCATAATTTATTCAGCCACTCTCCAATTGATGGGCATCCATTTAGTTTCCAGTTTCTAGCCACTACAAAAAGGGCTGCCACAAACATTCTTGCATATGTGGGTCCCTTTCCCTCCTTTAAGATCTCTTTGGGATATAGGCCCAATAGAAACACTGCTGGGTCAAAGGGTATGCACAGTTTGATAACTTTTTGAGCATAGCTCCAAATTGCTCTCCAGAATGGCTGGATCCATTCACAGTTCCACCAACAATGTATCAGTGTCTCAGCTTTCCCACATCTCCTCCAACATTCGTCATTATCTTTTCCTGTCATCTTAACCAATCTGACAGGTATGTAGTGGTACCTTAGAGTTGTCTTAATTTTCATTTCTCTGATCAATAGTGATTTGGAGCACCTAAAAAAGTCAAATCTTTTCACACAAGTCAGAAAGTTATTGTGTAATGAAGGTAGGACTCAAACTGAAGTTTTCTGGCTCTTACTCCAATGACTGGAAGGCCAGTTTTAAAACATTTTATATTTAGGATCATTGTATTAAGTAATAGTTGAATTAGATAACTAGATGAATTCCCCAAATGGAAAAATCTGGACAAACTCAACAATTATGAGGAATCTTTTTTCTATTTGTTCTTTAAGCAGGGAATCTTCTACAAGAGTGACAAGCAACTTCAGCAAGTATGTATCTCTGTATTATGTATTGGTTGGAGTTAATAATGAAAAGGTCATTAAAGTTATTCTGTAGGTTATATCATAAAATTGAGTATGATCTTGACATAGACACAAGACGCTCCTTTTTGAAAAAATATTTGATTAAAGACATATTTTGCTACTTAATGGTGTTTTTATTTTCCATTTTAATAATCATCAAACAGTAAAAAAACAATCTTAAATATTCTATTTTCCTTTAGCCTATTTTTATTGCATCAAGGTATGATCTGTGGTAATTGAGAACTATGTACCATTTACGATTTCCAAAGTACTTTACAGATATCATCTTATTCTATTCTTACCACAATTCTAGAAGGTAAATGCTATTATCAGCCTCATTTTCCAGATGAAGAAACTGAGGCAGACAATGATTAAGTGACTTGTGTAGCATCAAAATGCTAAGAAATGTCGGAAGCAGAAGTTTGTGGTGGGGGAAAAATGAAATAATTGAAGAAACAAAGATTCACTTTTCTGGGCATATCAATTTATTAAAGCAATGCATGTCACTTGCCCAACAAATAGAAGCCAGGCTACTTTCTCAGGTTGGCTGGACCCCAAATTCAGGCAGAGACAGAATTTTATACATTAAAAACAGTTAATCAAACAAGGCCAATTAATTAGACATAAACAATACAACATTAGGTAATCTGATTCCTAATTGGATGAAAGATTATTGATTTTCCAAGTTGAGAGAGGGAGAATAAATAGGCATGACTCCCTGAATTCAGAAAATTACTCATCTTACTCCCCTCAAGTGTCTGAAATCAAATGAACATAGAAACAATAAATGATTGATTAGTACAAGGACAGTTTTCAGAGGAAATATATGGGCTCCTAAAGATGTATAAATGTGAGAAATTCCTTGCATCAATCTTTGAATTTGACTAGATTTCTGTTTAACAAAACTTAGGTTCTTAGTTAAAGTCTCTATGCAGCAGAGAGAGGTAGTCTACTTTCCCAGCTATGGAGAGATACATTCAAGTAATACAATAATGTTTTTTCCCCAAAATCCTGCAATTGAATAAACTTTTCCTCACAAGATGGAATTTGATTAGAAACACAATTGAATAGAAAGGAAACTGAGCTGGTTCCAAAATTGAGTCACAAAATATAATCAGTGTGGTTCACTTAATTCTACAATTAGCCACTTGCTGCCCTAATCCCCTCAATTCCCTCAATTTGAATTTGGATCCAAGTACAACACTGTTTCCATGGGATCACCTAGCTATCCAATTGTAGAAAAGTGTCTAAAATAGTTGATCTACAAATTACCTTTATTTTTTCAAGATCATTCCATCAACATATATTTATTAAGAGCTCACTATGTATTAGGAACTACACTGAACTCTGGGAATACAAAGAAAGGCTAAAGGCAGCCCTTTGTTTTAAGGAGCTCAGAGTCTAATGTGGAAGATAGTATAAAATAATTGTGTAAAATCAAGATATGTGCGTATGGGGAAGAGACATAAAGAGAGAGAGAGAAAGAGAAAGAGACAAAGACAAAGAGAGGTAGACAGAGGCAGAGAGAGACAGAGAGAAACATACAGAGAGACACAGTAAGACAGAGAGAGAGATGTACAATTCTCTATGTATGATAAATCAGAAATAATCAATAGAGGGAGGCACTAGCAGTAAGGAGCGTCAGGAAAATCTTCTCATAGAAGATGGGATTTTAGTTCACAGTTAGAGGAATTCAGAATATCTAAGAAGAAGAGATGAGAAGGGAGAGAATTCCAGGTAGGGGAGAAACAGGAGAGAATGCCTGGAGCCAAGAAATGTAGTATTTTGCTGAAGGAACAGTGTCACCTGGATAGACAAATGTATGTGGGTGGGAATGTAAAATGTAAGAAAACTGGAAAGATTGTGAAGGATTTTGAATTCCAAACAGAAAATTTTGTATTTGATACTGGAGATAACAGGGAGCAAATGAAGTTTATTGAATGGGTGATGATATAGTAAGACTTGCACTTTAAGAAACCAATTTATTGGCAGAATGGGGACTAAAGGGGAGACAGTATAAAATAATTGGAGGATGGAAGTGGAGAGAGCCTTGTGACAGGAAGACTAATCAGTAGTCTATATCAATCATTCAGGCATGAGGTGGTGAGGGCCCACATCAGCTGGAAGCCATGGCAGAAGAAAGAAGGGGATGGCTAAAAGAGATGGTATGAAGTCTAAATCAATAGAACTTAGCCAGATAATACTTACAACTCTATAAAGATGAGAAAGTGAGCATATGGATCTATAGCTACAAATATATTTTAAATTGCTATTGGGAAGATATTTATGAATGTGTGATTTTTTTTCTTCTAGAAAGCCAGTGGCACACAAAATTCAGGACTACTGGTAATAGCCCAGGATGCAGTGGAGAATCCCTACATCCTTGATGTCTGACCAAACTTTAAATGCTCCACAACTGCCTTTTTGATGCTTTTGGTATCTTCTCTCTCCTGAATTGTCCTATGAAATGAAGCCTCCATGATTTTTGTCCTTGGTCCTTTTTGAAAATGAATGACAAAAAAAAAACAGTTGGGATATATGCGATGTTTAGGAAGATGTAGCACTTCTGGTGTGAGGGCTTGCTGAGCTCCTTTCAGGGCTGCTCATCCACCTTTGGTACTTACCTGTCACCAAACTTTCACATGTGGCTCCAAGAAACAGTAGCATTCTCAGTGGCAGAAACCCAGTAAATCATTTCTGAATAGAGACTAAACCAGATTGAATATAATCAAATACATCAGTGAGTCAGGGAGTGTCTACCCTAAAAATGTGAAGACTTCCCTTTGTGTAATAGGTGGATTAAGACACTGTCCCAACAGCCAAGATCCTCCACTGCATCCTGGGCTATTACCAATAGTCCTGACTTTTGTGTGCCACTGGCTTTTGAGAAGCAAAAAAATTCCTACCTTCCTGGGGAACCCTTAGAGCTTGATGAGACATCAAAGATGCTCAGGTCATTCATTGAATCCTGGGTCTTCACCAGTCATTCTCATTTTTAGTGCCACTGGTTTTCCATGATTCTAGAAGAATGGGTGGGGCTGAAAACTTTGTACAATTCTACCTCACTTAATACCAATTCATGCACATATAATCTATGATATCATCAGGTCTCTGAAAATAAAGAACGAGCATTGTGTTGCCTCTAGAACAAGTTTCCTTACTGAATATGTAGTCTGGTCCAAGTCCAGAGTCACTCTTCCCACCTTTATTCTTTAAAATGCCATTTGTACTTCTTTTCTTAAAATATCAGAAATTGATATGTTAGAGTCAAAATGTGGTCATTTAACTTTTGCTGATATTGAAAATATATCACTTTCATTTAGTAAAAACATTTGTTCCCCTCGATTTCTATTTATTGTTTTCTTGCCAGATTCATGTATAAATGTTTTTGTATGATAAGGTCTGATTAGGTTACATGCCAAACTTTATTCAGACTTTTTCTGCTTTGCTGTCTTCCCTGTTTTGTAACAGACATTTACTCAACACTCATCTTTACTACACATATTGATATTGCTCAGAATAATCTTTTACTATCCTCTCTGACAATGTTTTACAAATGGATTTTAGTATTCTAAACCATTATTTCCATCTCTTTCCACTTGACAAAGAAATACTGTGTTTTATAGCTTAGAAAATCTGGGCTCCTTTGGTTCACTGCAGTAATTATATTTCATTTGTCAAAGTTGGCACAGTTATGACAATCATGGTCAACATTTTTTTTCATTTCCATCTTATGACATAGATGACTTAGACGAATAAGATAGACTGGAGTCTTTTTTTCAGTTCTTCATATTGCCTTATCATATTTTTTCTGATTTGATACTGGTTTTGGCTTTTGCTCTAATTAATTGATGGGCTTTCTATACATACATAAATGATTCTGAAATTATTGCACATTAGTAGCTAATCATTTTCTGTCTGCAAGTTTTATATTTTGTGCTATTGGGCATTGCTCACATGTCCAATAGTATCCAATTCTTTTCTTAAAGAAATTATTCATTAAATCTTGAAGATGCTGAGAATAGGCCTTTTGAAATCTGAACCATATTTTCTTTTTTTTAAATTTCTTTTTATTTTATTTGCATAACATATGTGTGGGTAATTCTTCAACAATAACCCTTACATAGCTTTCTGTTACAAATTTTCCCCCCAACTCCCCACCCCTCCCCTAGATGGCAGGATATCCACTACATGTTAATTATGTTAAAATATTGGCAAATCGAATATATGTATGAATATTTCCAAACTTATCATTGTTGTGCAAGAAAAATCTTATCTACACAAATGATATATCAGATAAAGGAAACACAATGTAAGCAAATATCAATCAAGGAGTATGAGAATGTTATGTTGTGGTCCACATTTCACATCCCTCTCTCTGGGTGTATATGGCTTTCTTCAGTGAACAATTGGAGGTGGTTTGAAACATTTCATTGTTGAAGAGAGCCATGTCCATCAGAATTAATCGTCATATAGTACTGTTGTTGCCGTGTATAACGATCTCCTGGTTCTGCTCATTTCACTCAGCATCAGTTCATGTAAGTCTCTCCAGGCCTCTCTGAAATCATCTTGCTGGTCATTTCTTACAGAACAATAATATTCCATAATATTCATATACCATAATTTATTCAGCCATTCTCCAATTGAAGGGCATCTATTCAATTTCCAGTTTCTAG
>JAJPUD010000792.1:297991-324648 GCA_023553655.1 Myrmecobius fasciatus | reverse complement strand
GATATTTCTGGGGGACTTAATTTTTGGGTTTCTTTCGGGAGGTGATCGGTGGATTGTTTCAGTAAGTATTTTGCCTTCTGGGTCTAAAATATCAAGGCAGTTTTATGATTTCCTGGAAGATAGTGTCTAGGTTCTTTTTGTTTCATCATGTCTTTCAGGAAGCCCTATAATCCTTAGATTGTCTCTCCTAGATCTATTTTCCAGGTCAGTTGTTTTTCCTAGGAGATATTTCATGTTTTTCTCTATCTTTTCATTTTTTTGTTTTTGTTTGACTGATTGTTGAACTCTTGATGAGTCATTCATTTCCAATTGTTCGATTCTAATTTTTAATGTCTTATTTTCTTCGGTTACTGTTTTTAGTTCCTTTTGCAATTGACCAATTACATTTTTTTGTTCATTGCATTCTTTTTCCATTTTTTCTATTTTATTTCGCTGTGCTCTCATTTTGTTTCCCCATGTTTCTTCTAACTCTCTTTTAAGATTCTTTATGCAATCTTCAAAGAAAGCCTTGTGACATGGAGACCAGTTTATGTTTCTCTTTGAGGCTTTTTCTGGAGTTGCTTTACCTTTAGGGGCCTCAGGATCTGAGGTCTGTTCTTCCCTTTCTCCATAAAAGTTGTCTATGGTGAGGCTGTTTTTGGTTTTTTGTTCATTTTTTTTAAAGGTATGAGGTCTGTTTAAGGCAAAGGTGGGAGAGCTGCTTTAATTTGCCCTGGGGCAGTTCTGCTGATTGAGTTGTTTCAGGTACTGGGCAGTTCCGCTGATTGAATTATATCAGGTGCTGGGCAGTTCTGTTTTAGTTCACCCTGGGGAAGTTCTGCTGATTGAATTATTTCAGGTACTGGTCAGTTCTGCTGATTGAATTATTTCAGGTGCAGATTAGTCCTGCTGATTGATTGCTCCCCCTAGGGTGCTGTGTAATGGCAGCTAGATCAGATGCTCATCAGTGGTTCAGTGGTTCACAATCTACCCCCCACAAAAGGTTGACCCTCCAAACCACCTGCCCACAATCAGGACAGATTGGCCCAAGAGGCCCAAGAAGACTCCCAGGTGTGTGAAAAGCACAACGCTCCTACTCTTCCAACTCCTGTGACGACTCCTGTTCCAGCTCCCTGCTCCAGGTCCCTGCTCCAGCTCCCTGCCCTGGTCTCCCTGTGCTTCACTTTGGTTTCAGCAGACTACTCCCCTGCCCAATTTAAACGGACTTGTTTTGAAGTTCTTCCAGAGTATCTTCTTCTAGAAACATGTTGTCCTCTAGATATTGTGGATATTTTTGCTTCAAAATCAGTCTAGAAGCTTCTTATGTTGAGGGAAGGTTAGAGGAGGTTACAGAGACTCCTGTCTGATCTCCACCATCTTGGCTCCACCCCTGGAAGTCCCCTAACTCCATTTTTTACCTGAGAAAAGAGGTTAAATGACTTGCCTAGAGTCACACAGGTAGGAAGTACTATATCTAATTTCTTCTAGTGTGACCAATGAATTTGACCTGTGATAACGGTCCAGTTGTAGTACACTTTATAGACTGAATTTTTTAGTATATTTGAATCCTTTATTTTTAGGATGGGCATTTATCATTTCTCAGTTCATGAAAGATAGCCAACTTCTAACATATAATTCCAGAAACTGAGTTATATATATATATCTTGCAGAGTATTCAGTAGCTGCTAAATTTTTATATCCCAGAATATAAAATTTCATGGTTTCTACCATATCTATGCATATTTTCCTTTGAGAAATAAGTCTAGACTCTGTAAGTATAATCATTCTGTAGTTTTTTTGAGGTATTAAATTACATTCATAACTCCTATTTTCACAAACCAATCAATGTGATTTAGTCATTTGTTTTCTTTATTTATACTGTGGGCAGAAGTAAAATCTCAGAATCATTTTAATTTGTTTCTCTAATTAGTAGTGAATTCATGCATTTTTTCCATGGCTGAGTTCATGAATGGCTTTTTTGGCTCATAACCACTTCACAGTTTTTATACAGAAGAAAAATTAAAGGTAACTTTTGGTTATATTGAACATTCTAATATCATGAATCGTTGATCTTGTATTCTTTAATATTGCCTCAGTTTTTTGGGGAAGGCACTTTCAAAATCTTTCATGCTTCATTTTATAATTCTGAAAATATACATTAATATTATTATTGTGCAGTCATGAATTGTTTTAAATGTGTTCTTCCCATTCAGCTTTAATATCAGAATACCAGTAAGTCTTTTAATATTTCCAGCCACAAGATTTTTCTTTGATAATTTTATATTTCTTTCCTGTAGGGGATCATGGCACTTGTAGGGAGTGGTATGCTGTTGCAGAGCCTGAACAATAGCAGATTGTTAAATTTTCAGTATGAATATTTACAATTCATTGGCAAATACTACAAATCAGAGCTTGATCTATTATTCTGTTGATTTTTTTATACTTCAAGTGATGAAGAAATTATTAATAATCAAAAATCAAATTAACATGTTTCCTATATTTTTTTTCCATTGAACTGTTTGTTAAACATTTACCTTCATGTAAATAATCATCTTTGAGCATTTGTTCTCAATGTTATTTTAAGAGTAAAGCCTTTTGTCATATACAGAAAGATAGAAGGAATATATTTGGGCAAAACATGTATTGATGTAAAAGGCATGACCTAGACCTCTAGTTTTGTTTTTATTGCTTGCTTTTTTATAATAATTGTACAACAAATCCTAAGTTTAACTTTTTTGTTCCCTGTTATTATAGGAAACCCCAAAATAAAAATGGTGTGTGTGTGTGTGTGTGTGTGTGTGTGTGTGTGTGCGCGCATGCAGAAAGGTTCTGAATATTTTGGAGTTTCCCACATAGGAGAACTCAAACATACCAAACAGATAAAATAGGCAGTGTTTATTTAATTGCAATTGAAAAGGGTTTCCAAAGGGAGACTTGGAACCCTCAGATCCCTGAAGCCGGTTTGAAGCATGTTTGTATGAGATTTACAAACACTTTAATTTGCCTAGAATTTTTCAGGAATCCATTTATTGTAGAGTGAATATAACCAATTTTAATCTTCCATAGAAATTGCAGCAATTACAATGGTTTGTTTTTTTGTTCTCCCCAAGTTGCCCTGATTAAGGTAAGCAGTTCTATTTTCCAGCTTGCTTTTTGTATGATCCCTACTTCCTCCAGCACTTTACTCCTACTCTTTCTTCTCCTAATTAAGTAAGATGACCGTTTTAGAGCTTCTGATAGAATGTAGTTTCTAAAGCAATTTCATCGCTGTCCCATGAATACTGAAAAAGTCTGGCTAGAGAGCTAATTTTGTTTTCTTTCCCTATCATTAATACAATATCTTCTTGGACTAACTCTTCAGAAGTAGCACTGGGGAGGTATTGATTCGTTGGTTATTAAAAATGGTCAATTACTGTGATATTAGTCTGTCTTGTACTCCCTGCTTGTATTGTCATTTTCATTTAACAACACACACACACACACACACACACACACATACACATTTTTCCATTTTTGTGGGGCATGTCTAGTTTTTTTTTTTTTTTTTTTAGCTGTGATCTGTATTGTGAAGTGCTTAATAATAAATGCAGAGCATAGTTTCTCCCAACTCCAGATTGAATTTTGTTATGGATGAGACTCCAATATTTTATTTTCCACCTGAAACTGGTCAATACAACTTGACTCAGCTGAAGGCTTTAGCCTTACAAACAACTCAAGATCTGACTAGCTTTCTTGCTGGATCTTTCCTGTAGGAAATATTTGATTGTGACCTGTCAAACTACCAGATAAACATTCTTTGAAGTCAAGGTCAGTTTTTATCCTATGCCATGAAGCTCCCATGTATGAGCTATTTTTAGTTTAGTACACATTTATTAAATTGTTACTTACAATTATTTTAATAATAATGATTTCCATTACAGAGTTCTTTAAGGTCTCCAAAGTATTTTATAAACATTGTTTTATTTGGCCTTTGCCACATCCTATAAAGTATGGGCTATTATGACCCCCATTTTGCAGATGATGAAACTAAGACTCAGCAACATTAAGTGATTTGCCCAGAATTATATAACAAGTCTGAGTCAGGATTCAAATTCAGGGGTCTCCCAATTCCAACTACAGAGCTCTTTTTTTGTGCTGTCTCATATTTTCTCTTTGAAAGGTTTATGAGTCTACTGGTGTCAATTTTTCCTCCATTGGCTTAGATTATAATACTGTCGTGCCTTTTAGAAGGCTGTCTTCATGAAATCCCTGAGTATCAAAGAGGTCACACACAGTGAATGTAACATCTAAGGCTCAAAGCCAAGTTCAGGCTTTGTATCATTCCCAAAATATTTTGAAGTTAAGGGATTAGCAACAGAAGAAGGAAAGATGGAGCTAACAGCAGTCAGGGATCCTCTCTTCAAATGATGAGAAGGGATATGCTTATCGAGTTAGGAGAAAGAGAAAGACATTTTACTTAAGACAAAGGAATAGAGTTTCCCCAAGTCGAAGTCAGAGGAATATGGATCAAAACTTCATTGTCAGGTCAGAGCACAGTATTAGGCAAAGTGGGTGTCACATCTTAGGTAAACCTTTTCATTATTGCCCATTTCTCAGGACTCTCACCCTGGGAAATTTCTTTGGAGTTTCCTATCTGGTAAATATTTTTCCATAAATATAGATAGATAGATAGATAGATAGATACATACATACATACATACATACATACATACATACATACTTACATACATATATATATATATATGTGTGTGTGTGTGTGTGTGTGTGTGTATGTTAGATTCCTCTCTCCAATTCTCCAATTGACTAAATTCTTTGAAGGTTAGGGACTGTTTTATTTTTGTCTTTGTATTTCCATCACTGGTCAAAGTGACTTGCTCTTTTTTATGGGAGTGTTGGGGAATGCTCTAGATGTATAAATTAATTGTATAGGAAATTTCCAGTATAGAAGTTCCCTACAGTGCAGCAACTCTAATCTTGTCTGAAACTTATAGTCATAGAGAGAGTCCATGGTCCAAAACTAGCATGTGTAAGAGACAGGACATGAATCAAGTTTTCCTAATGTCCATACCAATTTTCTTCCCTATACCATGCTGCCTTTATACACAGTATATATAAGTAGTAGACTTAATAAGTCTGTTTAATTTGAATAAATAATAGTAAGCCAATTAATGTATAAACATTTACTTAGCACCAACTATGTACCATTCAATAGGAGGAAAAAAGACAGTCTCTGCCCTCAAAGGGCACACAATCTAAAGGAAGAGACAACATGGAAGCAAATACACACAAAACAATCTATATACAGGGTAAATGGGAATGATTAACAGAGAGGTAACGCTAGAGGATTGGGAATGGCTTCTTCTGAAAGGTGGAATTTTAGTTGGGATTTATAGGAAGTCAAGGAAGTTAGTAGGTGGAGTTGAAGGAGAGAATCCAAGCCATAAGACACAGTGAAAGAAAAAGCCCAGAGCTGAGATGGAGTGTCTTATTCATGGAAAAACCAAGTCATATCTCAGTAAATCAGAACAGACTCAGAGATCCAAAAGAGCTCTTTTGCCAGCCATTGTGTTGGGACTCCATCCCTTTCCATTTTTTGTATATGGATTGCTTATCCCTAGATTTTTCTTCTAAAGAGTTTGGAGACCAGAGAGCTTGTCCAGTGGATTTTTTTTAGAGAAATCGTGAGTCCCCTGGTGGGGCCCTGTTCTATTCCATCTATGATGTAGGGAAACATGCTGAGATAGATAAAAGCCTTCTCAGATCATCAGGAGAATTCGGTTCTCATGCAAAATTGCCCTAGATTCTCCTAATTTTTATGTGCCACTAAAAACAGCAAACATAATTCAGTATTTGGAAAAATAGGAGTCAGGAAAGTAATTCTTGCTAGGGGAAAAAAAAAGAGGGAGAATAAGGAATGAAAACCAAAGGCTACTCCATGTTTAGCTACCTCAATACCAGCAAGAGGCTAGATGTCCCAGAGAATGAGGGCAAAGCGCATGTCTATTGTGGTCAGGGTTGAGAAAAGATTGAAATCTGCCAAAACTTAGATTCGCAACATCCAGAGAATTCAGAAAGGAAATATTTTTCCTAAATTCAAATTCCTTATTGGAAGTCTAGGTCTTCTTATTTATTCATATGTGTTTGTCCACCCTTACATAGACCTGGGTAGGTCTCGCTGACTCAACATGTATACTTCTGCACACCTGACCCTTAAACTAAATTGTAAATGTCTTTTTTGTTTGTATTTGCATCCCAGTTCTTAGTAGAGTTCCTGGCATCCCTTTGATTTGTTGTGGTCCTTTTTTCTCAAAGAAGACCATAATGACAGCTTTATGTTGGGGTTAAGATAGAGTATGTCCAACTGTAGCTGATCAAACTAACATGAGCTTGGAAAGTTCTACCACAGATGAAACACATATAGTAACAAATGCTTAATATTGGTAGATGGTGCAGGGAACTTCCTAAAGAGATTTCCTAGTGAGAGGACAGGAAAGCATTCTCCCACCCTATCCTCAAACATCTTGGGCTTCCCTTCCTTTAGGTTAAGGCATTGAAATTATATTTCCTGGGAGTCTTTTTAGAAACCATAAAGATTCATTAACATATAGTATTAACAAAGACTGATGTATAAGATGACTTTGAAAAACAGTTTGGTCCTGAAGGAAAAGAACCCAGGACAAATAACTTCAGATGAGAAAGGAACAACGTCAACATGGCATAAGAGAAGATAGTATTGTAGCTAAGTTCTGATCCATAGCTCCTCCAAACACATCTACAAAATGTACCAGACCAAATTCTGATGGAAAAATATAGAAGACAAAATGGGTCCTTTGTTGTGTCCACATCATCATAGAAAGACAGAGAGAAGCCTTAACCCTAACCCTAATCCCTAACAGATTGGGGCAGGAGTATGAGGCACACAGAGGACTTCAGCCCAAAAGGAAATCCCCAATCCATAACATAGCACCCCTCACCCACATCTTGGCACTTCACTGAAGGCAGATGGCCTTTGGGAGTTTTGTCATCCATTATTTAGTGGCAAGTCACAGATTTAGATCCAAGATGGAATCCATGAAAAGCATAAAGAGCCTCAGGGACATGCACCAAGAAAGAAGATGGCCAACAGCATCAAGAGTACTGTGGATCAAGCCTCAAGTGCAAAGCAGAGTCTTAGTTCCAGTATCTAGACAAGCCTGCAGAAAAATAATCAAGGTAAGACTCCAAAACCAAAGGGGAAACTATAATTCTGCCATTTTGAGCCAATAGAGCTTTCCACTTGTCTGATAGAAGGAAAGCCAGAAGCAACATTCTGCTCTTGCAAAGACCCACATTCAGGTAAGGAAACTATAGAACTCAGAGCAGAGAAGCAGCAATTGAGAAACTTTCCACTGGATCAGACCCCTATGGAAGCAGAAAAAGTTTTAAGTACCTGGCTTGTCCCTAAAATTTTAGAATAACACATCGGGTATCATACTCTTACCTATAGATGCTCTTAAAAGCATTTTTTTCTCTCCTGCACCACTGAACTCTTCCAGGATATCTTGGGGTTACTGGCTAGATGTCTTTCTTAAGAACCAAATCTTAAACCAAAACTAATCTGATTCTCATTAAACACCAATATGTCCTAGACCAGGTCCCATTTTGTCTTTGGGTCCTGACTGACACAGATTGACTGTAAATAGCACTCATTTCTGCTTTGGCCAGCAACTTCAAGGGTCTTCCCCTCCTAGATTTATTGATTTTGATTTTTTTTACTAGGTAAAAGAGGAGATTCTTTGTCTCAATTGCTATCAATCATTAATCACTGAATGGGTCAGGCCTCCATCAAGCTGAGACTTATTAAATAATTAGGTTTAAAAAGGCCAAGGTCTCCCACTACATCCAACATGATCTCCAGTCTTCCTGATCTATATCTGACCACTGGACCCAAATGGCTCTGAAGGAGAAAGTGAGGGAGATGAATTTTCACAGCCTTCCCTCACTTAAATCCAATCCATATGGATATCATGGTATCACCTTCCTGATGGCATGGCCCTCTTCCAGAGCAAAGGACAAACAACAACCGTAAGAACAACAAAAATAACACAGCAGTTAATATCTCAAGAAAGCAGCAAAAACACCAACAGAGATCAGTCCTAATATCAAGTCTGAGAATGGGTAAACAAGAGCCCCACCATAATGAGCTATTATGGTAGCAGAAATATTCAAAAGAGAAATACAGAAAATAGGAGTGACTCCAAAACATTCATAAGAAGTACTTTAGGAGAAAGAATTGTTGAAAAAAAAGATGAATTGAGAGTTTTTTAATTAAAGCAGTTTTTAATGAATTGAATAAGAGTACTAAAGAAAAATATTAGAAAAAAGTGAAAGCTATGGGGAAAAAAAAGCTGGAAAAGGAATTAATAATTTGGACTAAGAAGTACTACTTGCCCACGTACAAACTTCCTGAAATGAATGGACTGAATAAGAGCAAATGACTGATTCTGTGAAACAACAAGAAATATTAAAATAAAGTTAAGAGGCAGAAAAACGGAAGTCAATATAAAGAATTTTATAGCAAAAACAATTGATCTGGAAAATAGATCAAGGTGGAAAAACAGTCTATGACTGAAAAAAATAATTTTAGACATCCTATTTTAAGAAATTTTATGACAAAAACTGTCTAGATCTTCTAAAACTAGAACTCAAAGTAGACATAGGGTACCCAGTTGAAAACTAAGCTAGTGGGACACTAGAACTGAGTGTTATGAGGCAGGCAGAGGATTATAGTGGGAAAAACACACAATCCACAGATGGCAGTACCCTATGGATCATTCTCTCCACCCAATATATACATATACTGACCTACTTTTCTCTCAAGGCTCACCTCCTACTGCATAAAAGTATAAAACTGGGACATACTGTCAGTATACCGCGCCTGGGGAATCTTAATACCTGAAGCAACCAGTGTCAGGAGTGATGATGGTATACATCAATCTTGGGATATCCTAAATTCTATCCCCTCACCTCACCTGAATGACTTCCAGCTTTACTGAATTTGCCCTAGATGCTATAATTCTCACTTATCGTCCTGCTGAGCAATGGTTTTCCTTTCACTTAAAAAATTCTCTAGGCTTATTGTTTACCAATTACTAAAGTAATTTGACAAAGACGATGCAGCTAATTAGTAATATGAAGCAGAAATTAAGTCCAGGCTTCCTCACTTTTAAATCAGTGTTCCACCCCCCAAGAAATACCCCAAACATTTCCATTTCTGCAATCAATCAACAAGCTGGCTAATTAGCATGTTTGGTTAAAGGGAATAGTGGCCTTTAGCCCTAGATTTGGAGTCAGAAGATATTCTTTCATCCTATTACAGTTTGTCCTTTATTTTCAAAAAGGACCAATGGCATGACAGGTTGAATGTGCATGAATTGGATATAAGTGAATTAGTTGCATAGTCTTCAGCCTCAGTGTCTCTTCCAGAGTCATAAAAGTCCAGTGTCAATACAAAAAGTAGGGCACTTGGCAATGGCCCAGGATGCGATGGATAACCTTGGTATATTTGACATCTGACTAAGTTCTAAGCTCTACTTTAGATGCCTTCATGGTCACTGGGACAAATTGTTCTTATCTGCCCATTACCCTGGGGCAGTCTTCACTGGCTTGGGATAGACATTCCCCTAACTCAGCAAAGGTCCCATCAGTTACCCTTTGCCTGGTTTATTCTGTTTGCCAAGACGGTTTTACTAGGGTTTGTTGCTACACATGCTAAAGCTTGTTAGAGTCACAGGTGAGAACTGGGTACCAAGTGGACATAAAAAGTGGATGAGCAGCCCTGGAAAGGGCTCAGCAGCTCTCACACCAGAAGTTCTACTCCTAAGTACTCCATACATCCCCTGACATACTTCCATTTATAATCTGCATGACCTTAAGTCACATTTTCTTCTGTAAAATGAGGAGATTTGAACTAAATAATTTCAAAATACCCTTCTAGGTCCAAGTCCCACAATTCTTTGGAACTAGAACGCAAGTCCTGTTCAGAACATTCAACACTAAACTTAATCCAAATACGGAAAATTAGAATGACAAAATGAATTCAGGAGCAAATTGGAATATTTATGTTAGGACATATCTTATTCTTTATTTAACCTATATTATATAAAGGACATATATATATATATATATATACACACACACATATATATATGTATATATATATATATATATCCTATATTTATGTTAGGACATATCTTTTATTTAGCCTATATTATATATAGGATGTATATATATATGTACATATATACATCCTATATATATATATATCCTATATCTATGTTAGGCCATATCTTGTCCTTTTACTTAATGGTGATGGACAACCTTTTTTGGCTGACATTTCTGATGACATGTCCATACCCATCTCTGTGGAGTAAAACATGATCTTTTGCCTTCTGCTGTTTCTGAAGAGGACAAGCAGCAGCCAGAAAGAAATAGTCGTAGTCCCTTTTGTGGCCCTCTTCTGCCTTTGACTTGGGGGTGGGGGAGAGCTGAATGTATCTCCAGCTTAACTGTCAAGGAGGACATCGATTGGATGGCTTGCTGCCTGGATGGGGGCTCTGGCCTACCTCCATGGCTGACACAGAAGGTAATGCGTCATTACCTGCACTAATGATTCTCTGAGCTTGCTTCCAGTCAAATAGCTTGTAAACAAGCCCTGATTTATGGCCCAGCACTAACAGCAGCAATGAGGGAAGTGAGGAAATGTACAGAAAGAGGCAGCTAGATTTATTAAGCCCAGGATGGTAGACATGCTTTTGGATGCTTACAACTAATAAATTGCCTGATTAATAATCCCTTACATGTGCATAGCCTCTTAGCTTCTCACATCCATTATCTCATTTGATCCTCATGGAAAACTCTGTGAGGTATGGCAGCTAGACTGGGTATTATTATTCCCATTTTACAGAAGAGAAAGCTAAAACTCAAAGAAGTTAAGGATTGGCTCAGCTTTCCATAATTTACAATAGTGGAGGCAAGACTGAAAGCCAGATCAGCCTAGCTGGACTATTGGATGATTTCCAAACACTTTCTATAGTTTCCCAAGTTTCTGCTTTTCCATCCCTTTATCTTTGCTTACAATAGTCTTTTTGAATAGAATGTCCATCTCCACCAGCCTTCATTCCCAAATATCTCTACCTATTGTCATTTCACTAAAATATCTCAGAAATGCTCAGAGAGGTTTTATTTATGTGGGGGCTAGAGATTCTTAAGGGCAGGTAGTTAGTGCAATGGATACATCCAGGTGGAAAGTCAGGAAGACCTGAATTCAAATTTAATGTCAGATATTTACTAGCTACTGTGTGACCTTGGGCAAGTCACTTAACCCTTTTTCCCTCAGTATCCTCATCTGTAAAATGAGCTGGAGAAGAAATTAACACATTTCTCCAATTTCTTTGCCAAGAAAACCTGAAATGGGGTCACAAAGAGTGGGACATTATTGAGCAACAAAAAAGATTCTTAAATTTTCACCAACAGTTTATCCTCAAATATTTGAATGAATATAGTAGAGACTGTAATCCATCCCTGCCAATGATCCTATGTAACGTGTGGCTATGATCTACATGTCCCTGTAAGTCTACCCAACATGCTGATATAATAATACTTATAACAATAAAAACTGAGGAAGCTTTAAATTTTTCAAACATTTGAAAGGATTATTTCATTTGATCATCACTATTATGTTTTAGGTAAATGCTACAATATTACCATTCCCATTTTATAGATGAAAAAAAAATGAAGTTCAGAGAGATTGTTATATGATTTATCTGAGATCACACAACTAGTTTAGAAGTAGGATCGTTCCTGAATTGGAGATAATATAGATCTAAAGCTCTTCTTCATATACGTTCTTGGACAGATGACAGAGAAGATAAATGAACCAGATCCATATATTTTAGAGTGTTTTGATAAACCAGAATGAAAAACAAAAACAAAGAAAATTCTGTTGTCCCTGAAGGCACTCACTTTACTACGATTCTTCACCACTACTTCTCTCTGTGCTGGGTGTTTTGTCTAGTTTGTTGGAAAACATTCTTGGGAATTTTGTCCTCTAAGATTTTTATTTTACATTATAAATATCAGTTTACATACAAAGTTTAAACTAGCAACCCTTAAAATCTGCCTGTCCTTTCTATGTTAATAAATCATTCAAAATAAACTATAAAATGAGGCAATCAGGTTGTGTGGTTGACAAATATTCGAATCATCTTTCATACACTTAATAGGTGTCTAAATCATTTACCCTAATCTTAGTCTCCCCAAATGAAAAATGGAAATAATAGTAGCTGCTGTGAGCATCAAATTGGGTGGTTTGTTTAAAGTGCTTTGCAAACCTTAAAGTGCCATGTAAATCCTCGTGGTTATTCATAAAAATGTCCTGCTCCCATCTTTCAGAATAGCTTCCATTACTCTCTCCAGACAGAAGTGATCACTCCCTTTTAATGTCAAATGCACATTTCTCATACTTCCCCTTATACCACATAATTTGGGCTGCACCTAATTGTGTGCAGACTACTAACGGGTAAGTTCCTTGAGGTCAGGATGAATTATTTATCTTTTATCTCCTGTACCTATCATTGTACTGCATAAATACATATCTCACACACACATATATGAAGAGGGATGATATTAAACACATATTACTTTATAAATAGATATTTACAAACATACATACACGCATACACACACACACACACACACACACATATATATATATGTATATACATGCACACAGAGACAGATGGCACAGTGGATAGAGCTCTGAGCTTTGAGTTAGGAACTCCTGAATTAAAATCTGGCCTCAAATACTTACTAGTTGAAGTCATTTAACCCTATTTGGATGCATTTACTCATCTGTAAAATGAGTCAGAAAAGGAAATGACAAAGCATACCAGTAGTCTGCCAAGCAAACTCCCCAAAGGGGGTCAAACGATCAAAATAACCCAGCGACAGCAACATATGTGTGTATGTACACATGTGCATGTATGTATACACATGGGGAAGCTGGTATACCTGGTACAGTGGGATCAGGAAGACCCAAATTAGATTCTGGTCTCAGACACTTACATGCTGTGTGACCCTGGACACATCACTTAACCTTGTTTGCCTCAGTTTTCACAATTATAAAATGAGCTAGAAAAGGAAATGATAGAACAGTCCAGTATCTTTGTCTAGAAAGCCCCAAATGGTATCATGAAGAGTTAAACACAACTGAGCAACAACAACCAAAAAAACCCAAATATCACATATATACATATATATATATACACATACACAAATAAGTATAAAAGTATAGTATATAAGTATATATTGTATATATATATAATATATATACATGCAAATAGATACATACATATACATATACATGCACATGTATACTTATACTCACATAAGTATATATACATATACTTATGCATGTATATATATATCTGGATCCCCTCACCCCCCATCCCCACACACATGGGGGCTAGGCCCCTCAGATCTCTGATTGCCTTGGTATCAATGCAGAACAGTAATTGCTGTACAACTTCCAGTCTTAAAGAGCTAAGATACTGAGAGCTGATATGACAGACATGAATCTGAGAATCTCCTAGGATAACTCAATCCACTAAACTGGAGTTTCTTTATGGCCTCTTATGCTGGGTATGTAATGGAACCTTAGTTAAATGCTTGTAGAATTGAATTAAGTTGTACTGAATAGAATTACTACCTATTCACTTCGGCCTTTTCAAATGTTTGTGGCTCCAAGAAGAAAATATAAAATCATAAATTCATTGTAACATGGAATTATAAAGCTAGAGCTGGAAGGATACTCAAGGTTTTCTAGCCCAATTTGAATTGATTTGAACTGTACAGATAAGAAACTATTTTCTAATTGTCCTAGAAGCCAAAGCAAAGCAGAAAAACACTTTGTTTCATTAGTCAATCCTCAGGATGTCAGACATTTGAAGTCTCTTACTGGCAACTGAGGTCCTGTAGACAAATACCTGGCCATCTTATTAAGCATATTTGTAAGTGACCATTTCAGGCCTCCTTTACTCTTTACTTCTACACTCTTAAAATTTAGTAAGGACCCCAAAGAACTTTCAGGTTGTAAGAGTTAAATCTATTGCTATTCACTTATAGATATTAAAACTGATCATTTTAAAAAATGTACTTATTAATTCATTACCAGTGAATTAAAATATTTATCAATTCAGTAACAATAGTAAATCTATTAGATGTTAAATTTTAAACATTATATGCTAACATTTATGTAAATGTTTGTTTAGCATTATATACTAAATATATTATGTATCAAAATAATACATTGTTGTGAAAAATAATTTTATTTTCCAAAACCAAGAAAAAAGTTGTGAAAATGACAAGGTTTTTTCATTTTTTTTCAAATCTCTTTAATGCCTAGATTAAAAAAAGATAACTGGGATCTGAAAACTTTGAAAATAGTGTTAATCATCATAGACTTCTTGGAAGAGTCTCAGAGAATCCCATGAGTCCAAGGGCCACACTTTGAGAACTACTCATCTGGACCAACCTTTATCTAACACAGAATTACTTCTCTGACATATCAGGCAGGTGGTCATCCCTTACACCTATATCTTCAATAACAGATAAAGGGGTTTCTTTATATGATTATTTGAAGTTTTGAAAGTTGAGTAGAGATAACAAGACATAGGGGACAGAATTGTCATCAAAACCAAGAATCTTTGGTTTCAAGTACTCTCTCTGACACATTTAGGTTACATTTAGTAACCAAGAGGAAGTCTCTTAATTCCTCTATATTATCATATAGAAAATGGCACAGTAAAGGGGAATGTGTTACTAGATGTCTTCAGTCAATGGCATACTGATACATATTTATTTTTTAAAAATTTAATAGTATTTTAGTTTTCCAAATGTATACAGAAATAGTTTTCAGTATTCACTTTTGCAAAACCTTGTGTTCCAATTTTTTCTCCCTATTTCTCTCCTCCTCCCCCAAACAACAAGCCATTCGCCATAAGTTAAAAATGTGTGATTTTTCTAAACATATTTCCACATTCATCATGCTGCACAAAAAGTCAGATCAAAATTGAAAAAAAAACTTTAAAAATGCAAGTAAACAAACAATAAAAATTTAAAAAAAAGGTAAAAACACTATGCTTTGATTCACACTCAGTCTTCATACATCTCTCTCTGGATATGGATGACACTTTCTGTCATAAGTCTATTAGAAATGTCTTGAATCACCTCATTGTTGAAAATTTCCAAATCTATCACAGTTGGTCATCCAATAATCTTGTTACTGTGTAAATGTTCTCTTGGTTCTACTCACTTCACTTAGCACCAGTTAATATAAGTCTTTCCAGGCTTTTCTGAAATTAGCTTGTTCAACATTTTTTATAGAACAATAATATTCCTGTACATTCATATATTGTAATATATCCAGCTTTTTTTTCAATTAATGGGTATCTATTCAATTTCCAATTCTTGTTACTACAAAAAGGAATTTTATGGTCCTTCACCCCTTTTTAATTATCTTTTTGGAATTCAGACCCAGTAAAAATACTGATGGATCAAAAAGTATGCACAGTTTTATAGCCTTTTGGGCATAATTACTGATAAATATTTAACAAATAACTCTCCCCTGCAAAAAAAAATAAAGATATGCAGGACACATTTTAAAGTTTATTTTGTATTGTTAACATTTTATCCATCACTCCCTTAAGTCTAGACAATCAACAAAACAAATCAGGGCTTGTAGAATTATTTATGGAATAATTTCAAAAGTATAAATGCTCACACCAACAATTTAACAACAGGCTTCCATGAATCAGTTCCACTTCAGCATAGACCTGCTTCTAGCTCTAAATCCATATTGATACTAAAAGTAGCTAACATATATAGAGAGAGTATGTTAATGTATGTAAAGTGCTTACAAATATTATCCTATTTGATCCTCAAAACCTTCCTGTGATGATGGTATCATTCTCTCCACCTTACTAATATGGGTGAGGGTGAGGGACAGTGAGTTGCTCAGGTTTACACAGCAAGAAGGCCATAGTTGTCAAAACAGGCATTGATTTGGAGTCCATAAATCTGTAGACAGTTCCTAGAAAATCATTTTACTTCTTCCACTTTAGTTTCTTCATCTGTAAAATGGGAGTAATAATAACATCTACCTCACAGGGTTGTTATCAGAATCAAATGAGATAACAGATGTAAATAAATTATACTAAGAACCGGTGATCTTATCAGT
The DNA here is from genome assembly GCA_023553655.1 of Myrmecobius fasciatus. Taxonomy (NCBI): domain Eukaryota; kingdom Metazoa; phylum Chordata; class Mammalia; order Dasyuromorphia; family Myrmecobiidae; genus Myrmecobius; species Myrmecobius fasciatus. The sequence goes on along the minus strand of JAJPUD010000792.1, from coordinate 308,393 downwards.
GGAGGGAGTTAGATGCCTGTAATAACTCCACACAAATAAAATAATACGTCAAGGATGCAGGGGGAGAAAGGAAGTTACAATGACAGCTTTTGTTCCTGCCCTCTTAGAGACTGATTGGTGGAGTAAAGAGCAATGGAGTAAGGGTCAGCAAATTATGCAATTTCCTTTCTGATTCTGACTCTTCCTAGTAATGGGTAAGCTCTTTCCTTCACTTCTCTGAGCATTTATATTGTCCTTTGCAAATTAGAAAGGATATTTGCACTAACCCATACATTGACAAAGATGCCCAAAACAGCAATAGTCAATGTTAGTAGAGTTGGAGGATGATAAATATACTAATACATTTTTGGTGGAGCTGTGAATTAATGCAACCATTTTGGAAAGCAATTGGAAATTATGCAAATAAAGTCACAAACCCATAACTACCTTTGACCCAGAGTTTTTGTTATTGGACTTATACCCCCAAAGAAGCCATTGATAAGAATAAAGTCCCCCTATATACCAAGTTCCCATATCCTTGAAAACAGCAATTTTTTTGTGGAATGAAAAAAGTAGATGTCAATAGATTGGGGAATATAAATAAATTGTGGCACATTAATTAACAGAATGTTATTATGCTATAAAAATGATATGTGCGATTAACATGGAGAAGCATGGGAAAATCTTTATGATTGATGTAGAGTGAAAACAACAAGTACAGGAAATACAATAACATAAATTGAAAGAAAGATGGCCCCTCCCCACCCAAAAATAATCTAAATTAAATTTAGCAAAATTATAAAGATCGAATTGGATTTGCTTTTTTGCTGAGGCAATTGGAGTTAAGTGACTTGCCCAGGGTCACACAGCTAGGGAATGTTAAGTGTTTGAGACCACATTTGAACTCAGGTCCTCCTGACTTCAGGACTGGTGCTCTATTCACTGCGCTACCTAGCTGCCCCTTGAATTGGATTTAAATGAAGAGACATGAAAACATATTCTCAACTTCTCCCTTCATGCAGGTGCGACATTCACAGGTGATACATGTTTTTTTTTAACTTTCTCAAAGAATCAACTACTTGTGCTGTCTTATTTATTCCTATCTAAAAATGCTATTTGTCATATGGAATGGCTCTTGGAGAAGGGGAGGAAAAGGAATACATGGCATATTATGGTGATGTAAGAAACAAAAAACATTAATAAAATTATTTTTAAATACTATTATTCATTATTTGGGATAGATCTTTTACAAAATGGACAGGGAGAGATACAGGAGAAAATAGCTTGGTAAGAACACAAAATATATCAACAAAATGTATTTAAAATAATATGTGTACTATATATATAGCTTTAAGAATTCCTTAGAGGCTCAAATAAGATGGATCATGATGTCAAAATTCCCTTCTGCTTCTCAAATTGTATGAAAGCATTCTAGGATATGGAAAGAATTAAAAATATTGTACAGCATAATTTTTAAGTTTTTTATCCTACAAGTAATAATTAATTCTTTGAATAATGGTTTTCAAGATACCATTGAAGCTACCAAATTGAGATTAGGAGAGAAGGGATTACAGAGGGGAAGGGAATATGAAATTGGACCAGACCTAGGAAAAGAGTTTTCCAGGCAAAAGTTATCACAAATAAAAATAAAAAAATTATTTAGATCATCACCAGAGAAAAGGTGAAAGGGGGAGGAATAACTGGGTCATAAACTGAGAGACAAGTAATGATTAGCATGCTAAGTTTAGGGTCAAAATATAGAGTTGTACAGAAGAGTCATTAAGGTAGGACTTCATGGCAGCTTAATGTGTGCTGGCCATGCTTGCTTAAAAAGGTAACATATAGGGATACTGAGCAGAGCGAGCAGAGAGAGCTCATTGTTGATCAAGTCATGAATCTTATACCAATGGAGCAGTCTAAGATAGCACATGTCCTTTTCCCAAGGCCTCCTCAGGACTTTCAGTCAGCAATAACATCAGGTAAGCAATTACTTGAAGACCACTTGCCAATCTTATGTAAAAATGAACAATAACTCACAAGACTTGTAGGCAAAGAGGGTCAATGGAGAAACAAATGCCAGTAGACTGAGCAAGGTTGGGGAGTAAGGGATTGCATGAAGTTCATGCTTTAAATAGTAATTTGATCTCTAAAATCCTTTCCATATCTTAAGATCCTATGATTCTCTGCCTCTTTGAAATTATTATTTTAATTTCTGATGATGTCAAAGAAGTGTCCTTGGGTTTTTGATGAAAAAAAAAAGATTTTATTTTCTTGTGAGCTTGTGATGAGATTCTTTTAAAAAGGAAATGATTGTTCTATAAGCATGCACAGATTTCCTTGGAAAAGCAAGATTGGTGCATCAAGAGAATCTCATTGATTGAAATCTGAAAAGGTTAGGATTAGACATCAAAGAATAGATGCATTTAGAGCTGGAAGAGCTTTAGAGTTTATCTGGTACAATACCATACTTTACAGATGAGGGACAATCTCTTTTATTTTGTTATCTTCATAACCTCTTTAGACAAAGGTTTAAACATATTCCACTCAGCTTTAATTTTTGCATGTCTTATGATCTATAGAATGCCTCTAGAATCTCCAGAGATCTCTAGGATTTATGTCTATAAGGAATCAGATAGAAAGTGTTATCATGTCACATTTTTTCAGTGATCAGGCCTAAAATAGCTCCTATTCTTGGCAAGTTGCAGAAGTTTCCAGCAATGAATTATGAGTTTAGAGGGGACTACATTGTCAATAGAAGGTTTATCCCTAAGTGGTCATATTGTTTTAGTCATAGCATTTCATAAAAATTGCAAGGATTATTCTATGTGCCCACAAAAAGACAATTTGCTTTTATGAAGTTCCAAAGGTCAAGGAAAAGGTGGTTTCTAATCCTGGTTCTGTCACTAGTTGTGTGATGTTGGGTAAATCACATATCCTGTTTGAGTTGTATAGTTTCTTCATCTATGTATATATATATATATATACATATATATATATATACACACACATATATATGTGTGCGTGTATGTATGAATATATATGGAATGTGTGTATGTGCATGTATATAATACATAAATTGACATATATACATATATATATGTATGCATAATCAGTGGGAAGAGTTATGAAAGAAAGAAAGGAGGGAAGAAATAAGCATTTATTAAGTACCTACTATTTGTCAGGCATTATGTTAAACTCTTTATAAATATTGTATGTTTTATGTTTCCACATAGATCTACCTAAATATGATTCACATAGAAGGGGCAAGAATAAATATCTTGAGTCTCCCAGGGGCAGCTAAGTGGGACAATTGAATCAGGATAATTCTTCTTTGGTTCAAATCCAGCCTCAAACACTTATTAGCTATATGATACTGGCCAAGTCACTCAGCCTTGTATCCCCCAGTTCCTCATCTGCAAAATTATATGGAGAAGGAAATGGCAAATCATTTCAGCTTTTGCCAGAAAAATGCCAAATTGGATCATGAAGAGTCTGACATGACTCAAAGGACTGAACAGCAAAAGATTCTCCTTTCCCCACTCTTTTCTAAAGGAAATTGATTCTTGCCAAGAGGAGAAGCAGGACATTGACACCAGAAGCTAACTACTTTACATATGAGGAATGATCTCTTTTGTTTTGTTATTTCCATAACCTCTTTAGACAAAGGTTTAAATAATTTCACCCAACTTTAATTTTTGCATGCATTATAACCTACAGAATGCTTCTACAACATTCAGAAACCTCCAGGCTTGCAACCATAAGGAATCAGACAGAAAGTGTCATTATGTCACATTTGCTCTCTTCAAAGAAACATTAACAGGCTAGAATTATATCTATCTGTCCCCCCAAAAGTATTATTAGTGTAAGGAAAATAATTTTAATTTTAGTCTGTGCTTCTCATGGCTGTCTCTTAATGAGGAAGGAGTGCTCCAAGGCTACATATCCAAGGCTTGACTCCCTCCCCACTAAATGTCAGTTCCTCAAAGAATATACGTAGTAATGAGCAAATAAAGGCATTTATATAAGCTGATGGCAAACAGAAATCAAAAACAGTACAGGTGAGAATATACTAAAAAATATACAGAATGAATGAGCTCTTTCTCACTAGAAGTGAAATATCTCAATATAACTGAAAGAGAGAGAGAGACAGAGACAGAGACAGAGAAACAGAGACAGAGAGACAGAGACAGAGACAGAGAGAGACAGAGAGACAAAGACAGAGAGAGAGAGACAGAGAGAGAGGAAGGAAGACTAGGATCTAACCTAAGAGGAAAGGCCCTGAAGTCTATTAAGATATGTAGAATGGATAAGGGGACATGATCAAGGTGCTGGCCCTTCTAATGTCTTTTCCGCAGACTCTTTATCTCCCTGAAGAGCATCTGAAACCACACTTTTTCTTTCTTGAATGGAAGGCTTAAGATCAATTTGTCTTCTCTCAAACATTCTCCAGCTCTCTCTTCATACAGGTACAGAGCATTGAATGATCATCTTTCATCCCAAAAGAGTTTTATACAAATAGGATTTAACCTGAGAGATACATATAAATATGACTATTGTACTTTCACTATCTACTCCAATTCATTTCAATTAAGTTCAGTAAGCATTTACTGACTACCTTCTTTGTTCCAAACATGGTTCTAGGTTCTGGATATGCAAAGACAAGAATTAAACAATTCCTGACCTCAGGGAGCTTACATTTTACTAATGGAAAGCAACAGGTAAACAGTATAAGAATATGCAAAATATACACAGAATATCAAATAAATTGAGACTGAGGCAGACCACTCAGACCACTAACAGTGAGAGGACAAAGAAGGACCCTTTGTAGGAGATGATACTTGAGTTGTGTTTTGAAGGAAGACATAATAAAATAAGGAAAGTATTTCAGGCACAAGGGCAGATAATGCAAAGACACAGTGAGAGATGGAAAGTCACATATGAAGTGTATTAAGTAGGTCAATCTCACTGTCAGGAAGAACGTGCTAGGAGGGAATAATGTGTTATCACTCTGGAAAAGATGCTAGAAATAAATAGTAAAGGATTTTAAATTCCAGACAAAGGGTTTGTGAAGAAAACAATTTGTGAACCTTAAAATGTTTCCTGAAGATAAATTATTATTATAGCCACTTCTTTTGTCTCCAGCTATTATTTTCTCTGTCTGAAGGCACCAGAGAAGACATTTAAGTGTAGAGTTATTTAGCTCTGGGCTCAGATATCCTGAAGGACAGCTGTCAGGATTGCCATAGATCACAGACTCTGGTGGGATTTTTAAAAGGACAATACAATGCTTAGCATCTTTCTGTCACTTTCTCACTCTTACGGGAGTTGAGCTTGAAACATGCATTCTTCTAATGGTCACCCTTTCAGTTTGAATGATGATGACCCAGGGAAAATCTGCTAAGAAAACATGGGTACCCAGGTGCCCAAACTCCAACCTGTGAAGATATCAAGCAGCAAATTTGCCATAATTGGCTGCCAGAATTTTGAGTGTTGCTCTTTGTGGAAATAGATACTGGGCTTTCTGAGCTAATAAAGTGCATCTCTCCTTCCTTGTTATTTTGATAGCAAGAAATGCTTGGCTTAAAAAACAAAAACAGGCCTTTATGAATATCTTCAAAATAGATACTGAAGACAGAATAGGAGGAGTCCAAAAAAAAAAGCAGCCCTTAGCAAGAGTGGCAGGATCACTGTTTCATTTGAAAACTGTACTACCACTTTTGACTTAATTTTTGTAGAAAATCCTGAAAGAATATACATTTTTGGGGTTCACACAGAAAACCCAAGAAGGGAAAGACTAGAGAGAGGAAGACATTTCTAGGTCTTACTTATGAATGTGCAATGAAAGTGAACATACATGGAAAATTTACCTCACTATCTGGTGACTCATGCAGATACTACAGCCTGAGTAAGATACCCCCACAGACCCCTGAGCCTCAACCAGAATAAAGCAAACAGAGTAATGCGAGAGAGGGGAAAGCAAAATGTCACCCATAGCAATACATGGTATATTAGCCAGCTCAAGTGTCAGAGTAATATAAAAAATACTTTTAGTGAGAAGCACAGAAAGATTTTCAAAAAAAGCTTTTTTTCCAAATAACAATGATAATTAATGATGACAATAGTTAACTTTTATGTAGCACCTACTATGGGCCAACCATGCTATGAAGTGTTTCACAAATATTTTCTCAATGCTGGAAGGCAGGTGCTATTATTATCTTCATTTTACAATTGAGGAAATGGAGGCAAATAATTTAAGTGATTTGCCCAAGATCATACACCTGATAAGAGTCTGAGGACAAAATTTAGCTCCTTCCTGATTCTAGGTCTAGAGCTCTATGTACTGTGCACTCAGTTGCCTCAGAATGAAGGAAACCAAGGAGCATAGTGACTTGATTTCATTTTATCAGTAGCATGTCCAACTTATTGTAGAACACTGCCTAATGCTAACTCTTACCCTAACTCGATCAAGATCAGTCTGATGATTGAAGCCCCCAAAAGACAATCACATCTATATTTCTAGATCTATTCTATGATCCTACATCTAGAGCCCAAGCTCTAGTATATATCTAGTATATAGAGGGTGGTATATAATCACCCTCTCGGCCCAGGTCAGAAGCTTTCAGACAGCTCTACTTTGCTGATTTACAAAGGCTATACCTATTAGAAATGAAGTTTTTTTTTTTTTTCCCACACACATCTGTAGACTTACAAATAAATGACCGTTTTGTGAATGTTAGCTCTTTGTGTAAACCTGCAGAAATGGTCCACCAAGCCAATCAGACACATGTGCTTCCCTCTGGAATCTTCCCAGGCTACAAAAGATCTATCAAGACTGAATTAAAGGCTATCAGGGCTTGGAGTCAAGCTATTTCCTACACAGTTGCAGTCTGTTAGGATCATAACCATCCTAACAAATAACTAGACAGTACATTGCAGGGAACAATTTTGAAATAGAGAACCGCACAGAATGACTGTCTAGCTAAGTCTTCTCCATCTATTATCTCTAATCCTCTTTTTGTCAGGTCTCAGCAGATCTATCTATTCAATATCCATTCTCAACGGGTACCTTTATGGGGATATTTCTAACAACTTTTTTTTTTCTTTTCTCCTTACTCCTCATTCTCTCCCCCTGTGAATACTCCAGTATGAATTCCAAGACAAGTACATTTTCCAAAAAAAATGTTTTCCCTCTGACTCTAGTTGATTAAAAAAAGAATTACATTTCCTACCTCCATGTACTTGCTCATCCTGTCCCTGGATTTTGGCACTTATTTTTCTTCCTTTTGAAATAGTTTTCATTCTCCAAAACCTTTCTCTAGTGTCACTATCACAAGGCTCTTTGAATTGATTTTTCCCCCATCCAATCTCAAAAGACTCAATGTATCTATCATTTTCTAGTTGTTTGTATGTCTCTGTAAGGAGAGGTTTTTGTTAAAGGGATTCCCTTAGATCCTTTTGGAGATCTCTCCCCTTATTGTGAATAGACATGTGCATTGGCATTTTGTTAAGAAATATTGAAAATTCCTGATTGATTTTGAGTGAGTGGGGTTCTCCCTTGGTTTCTCAGACTGAAACTCCAAGAAGGTTAACTCTTAGATCAGGGCTGTCACTTTGTCGTGTCCTATAACTATAACGAAGGTTACTGACTTGAACTCTGTTCAGAAGACTAAACAGTTCATAGCAGAAAGGACATAAAGGGTTCAGAGAAGAGAGAGTAAAGACTGTGACTGAGGATCATTTCTTTCCCTTCTTCTCATCAAAAAGAGATAACAGCTACCTTGGTCCAGATACACATGGGAGTTACATGTGGCAGACACATTGAATATGCTGAGTACAGATCGATAATAAGAGGACTAAGCATAGACCTTCCGAACCCAAGAGATGACAGTAGGGTTAGCATCAGTAAAGTCCTTGAAGAAGAAAATGACTAATACAGGTATGTCTTTGCCTATGAGACTTGAATGGGCTGTCTATGGACCAAGTTCCTGAATCTCAACTTCCTATATAGAGGAGAATGGATTTTAATGTCCTAACTCTGTTAGCCAGCGTGATCTAAGGATCTAACACAATTGGAAAGTATCTGGTTCAGGAATCAAACATACAAGTTATTCTGAAGTCAAGTCCTGCTTTCTGTCCACTATTCTGAACTGTTTCTGCTGACATCATTTCCTGATTCAATTGAATTTGGCAAACTTTTATTAAAATGTCTATTATATGTAGGGAACTATATTTAACACTGACCATACAAAGATGAAAACATACAATGCTTGCCCTCAAGGTACTAGAATCTAATGTACTTGTATAGCAAAAATTGTACCTAAAAGAAATAAACAACTAATCTAATGGCCTTTTCAGAAACCTCATTTTTAGATACTGCCAATAGAATAGTACTAAGGGAAATTAACAAGGGAAGACAATGAGAAAATTATCTCCTATGAGTAACTCCAAATTCCCAAATTCCAAATTAACAATAGGGAGATCAGATTTTTCTTGACAGAGGAGGAAATTTCCTGAGCAAAATTGCCTTTTGGAGAAAGAAAAGTCATCCACGTGGGAGCTAGAGAAACAACAAATGGAGTTCATCAAATAAGATCTTTACAAAGCACTTAATACAGTAGCAGGTACATAGTAGACACTTAATAAATTTGTGTTCCCTCTCTTTTCTTCAGTCACTTCTTGGTAAAGCAAGGTGTTTGGATCTTACATCTTTCACTATTTTAGTCTCCATATTCAGACAAATTTAAAAAAAAATCAAGCAAGTCTCTGAACAGAGTCTGAGGGAAGAAAACCCATCTGGAGCTCAAGAGGGACTGGAAAAAACTTCAAGAAAGGTCAGTCTGACTGAGGTGAAAAGGGTGTTCAGCCCAGCTCAGAGAGACCCTGGGAAAGCCGGTGGGAGGGTCTTAGTCATAGCAAATCAGCAACTGAGACCCTCAGTCTTGGCTCAGCAGGGGAGCACAGCAGGGGGCAGCCTCCCGTCCCAGCTCAGAAGGCAATTGGGAAATCAGGCTGGGTCCTGAACAGAGCAGACAAAGCTACCCCTGCAAACACCAGGGGGCGTTGTACTCAGAGTTGCACAGGAAGTTTGGGACAGCGCCCCCTATACCCCAGGAGTAGCAATCAACCATGAAGTTAAAAAAAAAAAGGAATTATCAAAAGAAAAGGAAAAAAAATGAGCAAGAAACAGAAAATAACCTTAACTATAGAAAGTGACTAAGATTACAAGGAAGACCATAACACCAACTCAGATGAAGACAAAATGTCCAAGAGGAAATTTTAAAGAGAGATATGAATTGATCTCAAGCCCAAAGAGTCTTCTTGGAACTGCTCATGAAAGACTTTAAAAAGCAAATAAAAGAAGTAGAAACAAAAATGAAAAAAGAAATCAGAGGTACCAGAGGTACAGCTAAGGGAAAAAATGACTGAAGAAAACAACTCCTTAATTTGGCCAAATGCAAAAACAAAACAAAACAAAACAAAACAAAAAAACACCGAAGAAAACAACACATTCAAAATTAGAATTAACCAAATGGGAAAAGAGATACAAAAGCTAACTGAAGAAAATCACACATGAAAAACTTGAATAGGGCAAATGGAAGCTAATGTCTCTATGAGATAGCAAGAATCCATCAAGCAAACTAAAGTGAATGAAAAAAATGGGAAAAAATGAAATACCTCATTGGAAAAGCAGCTGACCTAGAAAATATATCCAGAAGAGGCAATTTAAAAATTATTGGCCTAGCTAAGAGCCATGACCAAAAAAAAAAAAGAACCTGGATGGCATTCTTCAAGAGATAATTAAGGAAACTGCCCCAATATTCTAGAAACAGAGGGGGAAATACTCATTGAAAGAATTCTTCTATGACCTTCAGAAAGAGATCCCACAAGGAAAACCTCAACAAATATTATGAAACTACAGTATCAAGGAAAAAATACTGCAAGCTGCCAAAAACAATTCAAATAACAAGGATCACCAGTCAGGATTACCCAGGATCTGGCAGCTTGAACAATAAAGGATGAGAGGGCCTAGAATACCATATTCTGGAAGGCAAAGGACCTGAGATTACAACCAAGAATTTACTACCCAGCAAGACTCAGCATCATCTTTCAGGTGATGTCATGAATCTTCAATAAGAGACTTTCAATCACTGAATGGATGCCCATCAATTGGAGAATGGCTGAACAAATTATGGTATATGAATGTTATGGAATATTATTGTTCTATAAGAAATGACCAGCAGGATGATTTCAGAGAGGCCTGGAGAGACTTGCATGCTGAGGGAAGTGAGCAGAACCAGGAGATCATTATACACAGCAACAACAATACTACATGATGATCTGTTCTGATGGACATGGCTGTCTTCAATAATGAAATGTTTCAAACCAGTTCCAATTGTTCAGTGAAGAAAGCCATATACACCCA
>JAJPUD010000792.1:237440-297891 GCA_023553655.1 Myrmecobius fasciatus | reverse complement strand
ATTTTTTTTCTTGTAGATACGATTTTTCTTGAACAACAATGATAAGTATGGAGATTTGTATACATATATTCAATTTATCAAGTATTTTAACATAATTAACATGCAGTGGATTTCCTGCCATCTAGGGGAGGGGTGGGGACAAGGGGGGAAAAATTTGTAATGGAAAGCTTTGTAAGGGTCAATGTTGAAGAATTACCTATACATAAGTTTTGCAAATAAAAAGCTTTAATAAAAAAGAGAGAGAGACTTTCAATCATTTTTATTGAAAAAAAAACAGAACTAAACAGAAAATTTAATCTATAGAGGACTAGAGAGGAGCATAGAAAGGTAAACAGGGGGAAATATGTATTATTTAAAAGTTAAGCTTTTTATATCCCTATATGGGAAAAAGATTGCTATCTGAAATTCTTGAAAAATGTATCTGTTACTGGGGCAGACAGAGGAAGACCATCTAATGCATGGAGGGTGTAGTTGTGAATGAACTGTGATGTGATGATATCAAAGAAAAAGAAATTAAGAGGTAAGAAACATCTATACTGGAAAAAGAGGAAAGTGGTGGTATAATGGGACAAATTATATCACATGAAGAGACACAAAAGACCTATTACAGTAGAGGAAAAGAAGGGAGGATGGGCATTATCTGATGTTTGAGCTCATCAGTTTTGGCTCTAAGAAGGAAAAACTTAAAAAATCATTCATTGCTTATAGAAATTTGTCTAACCCTATAAAGAAGTAGAAGGAAAAAGAAGAAAGAAAAAAGGAGGGATAGAATAGAAGGGAGGGAAGAAACACTAGGGGAAAAAAGATAAGAGAAGGGAGAAGGGATGATGGAAGATAAGGAAGGGGGTGGAGTGGGTAAAAAAAAAACTACTAAGAACTGGGTGGAAAAAAGAAAAAAAGAAAATAGAATGGAGGGAAACACAGAATTGGTAATCATAATTGTGAATGTGCATAAGATGAACTTTCCCATAAAATAGCCAAGTAGATTAAAACACAAAATCCGACAATATGTTGTTTACAAGAGACACATTTGATACAAAGGGACGCATACAGAGTAAAGTTAAAAGGTTGGAACAGAATTTATTATACAGCAATTCTTATCTCAGGCAAAGCAAAAATAAAAATAGATCTAATTAAATAAGATAAGGAAGGAAAGTACATCTTTATAAAGGTTACTGTAAACAATGATGTATGATGAAGAGAGCCATCTGCCCCCAGAAAGAGGACTGTGGGGACTGAATGTGGATCACAACATAGTATTTTTCACTTTTTTGTTGTTGTTTGCTTGAATTTTATTTTTTTTTCCTTTTTGATCTGATTTTTCTTGTACAGCATAATAGTTGTAGAAATATGTATAAAAGATTTGCACATATTTAAAATATATTGGGTTACTTACCATGTAGAGGGAAGGGGGTAAAGAGAAAAAAATTGTAACACAAAGTTTTGCAAGGGTGAGTGTTGAAAATTATCTATGCATATGTTTTGAAAATAAACAAAACTTTAATTATAAAAAACAAAAATGTAGTAATGATACTAAATGTACATGCACTACATGGTAGAGCAGCCAAATTCCTAGAGAAGATTTTAAGCCAGTTAAAGGAAGAAATACATAACAAAACTATACTAGTGGGGGACCTCAGTCTTTCCCTCTCAGAATCAGACAATTATAACCACATAATAAACAAGAAAGAAACTAGGGAGATTAATATAATAATAGAAAACCTAGATATGACAGACCTCTGGAGAAAAATGAATAGATATAGAAAGGAATACACTTTTTTTTCTCAGCAGTACATGGCACCTACACAAAAATTTACCATGTATTAGGGCATAAAAATTTCACAATCAAATGAAGAAAGGCAGAAATAGTAAATGCTTCCTTTAAAGACCACAATGCAATAAAAATTATATTCAATAAAGGGAAAGGGAAAGAAAAAACTAAAAACAATTGGAAATTAAATAAACTAATTCTAAAAAATGAGTGGGTCAAACAAATCACAGAAACAATCCATAATTTCATCTAAGATAATGACAATAACAAGACTACATACCAAAACCTATGGGAGGCAGTCAAAGCAGCTCTTATGGGAAATTTTATATATTTAAATAGCTACATGAAAAAAAAATTGAGAAAGAGGAGATCAATGAATCGGGCATTGATTATAAAAAGCTAGAAAAAAACAAATTGAAAATCCTTAATTAAATACTAAATTAAATATTCTGAAACTCAAAGGAGAGATGAATAAAATTGAAACTAAGAAAACTATTGAACTAATTAATAAAACTAAGAGTTGGTTTTATGAAAAAAAACCCAATAAAATAGATAAATCTTTGGTTAATTTGATTAGAAAAAGGAAAGAAAAAAAAATCACCAGCATTAAAAATGAAAAGGGTGAACTTACCACCAATAAACAAGAAACTAAAACAACAATTAGGAACATTTTGCCCAATGGTATGGCAGCAAATCCTACAATCTAACCAAAATGGATGAATATTTAAAAATGTATAACTTGCTCAGATTAACAGAAGAGGAAATCAATTACCTAAATAGTGCCATTTTAGATAAAAAAAAAAATTGAACAATCCATTAATGAATTCTGGATTCACAAGTGAATTCTACCAAACATTCAAGAACAATCAATTCCAGTACTACTTGAAAAAATAGGTAAAAATGGAGTTCTACAAAATTCCTTCTATGACACAAATATGGTACTGATACTTAAAACAGAAAGAGCCAAAACAGAGGAAAAAAAATTACAAACCAATATCCCTAATGAAAACTGATGCAAAAAAATTTTAATAAAATATTAGTAAAGAGATTATAGCTACTTATCAGCAAGATAATACACTATGACCAAGTGAGATTTATACCAGGGATGCAAGATTGGCCCAATATCAAAATAAGTATTACCATAATAGACCATATCAATAATAAAATCAATAGAATCATATGATAATGTCAATAGATGCAGAAATAGCTTTTGATAAGAAATACAGCACCCATTACTATTAAAACACTAGAGCATAGGAATGAAAAGGGTTTTCCTTAAAATAAAGCTCTATTTAAAACCACCAGAAAGCATTATTTGTAATGTAGAGAACCTGGACACATTCCAATAAGACTAAGGGTGAAACAAGAATGCCCATTATCACCACTGTTATTCAACATTGTAGTAGAAATGTTGGCTTTTAGCAATAAAAAAAGAAAAAGAAATTAAAGGAATTAGAATAGACAATGAGGAATATGATGACATACATAGATTATTTTAGAAAATCATCCAAAATCATATTCAAAACTATTCACAGCTTTAGCAAAATTGCAGAATATAAAATAAACCCACAAATCATCAGCATTTCTATATATCACTAAAAAAGTCCAGCAGCAAGAGTGAAATTCCATTTAAAATAATTGTAGACAAAATAAAATATCTGGTGGCTTACCAGCCAAGACAAACACAAAAACTAAATGAACACAATTACAAAACACTTCTCATGGAAATAAAGTTAGATCTAAGTAATTGGAAAAATATAAATTGGTTATGGGTAGGCCGAGCTAATATTATAAAAATGATAATTCTGCCTAAATTGGTCTACTTTTTCAGTGCAATACTAATCAAACTGACAACAAGTCATTTTATAGAACTAGAAAAATTTTCTATAGAACTGAAAGAACAAAAGGTCAAGAATATCAAGAGAATTAATGAAAAAAAAATCCAAAGGATGGTGGCTTAGCAGTACCAAACTTAAAACTATATTATAAAATAGCAGTCATCAAAACCATTTGGTACTGGCTAAAAAACAGAGTTGTAGATCTTTGGAACAGATTAGATATAACAACACAATAATTAAGGCCTATAGTAATCTAGTATTAGATAAACATCCAAACTCCATGTTATATGATAAGAACTCACTATTTGACAAAAATTTCCAGGAAAACTGGAAAATATGTTAGAAATGCAAAATAGATCTACATCTCACACCCCATAGCAAAATAAGGTCAAAATGGGTACATGATTTGGGCAAAATGGATGATACCATAAAAAAAAATTAAGAGAGCAAGGGACAATCTACCTGTCAGATCTTTGGAGAAGGGAGGAATTTATGACCAAAAAAGAGTAGAGAACATTAGGAAAGGCAAAATAGACAACCTTGATTACATTAAATTAAAAAGCTTTTGCACAAACAAAACCAACAAAAACAAGATTAAAAGGGAAATACAAAGCTAAGAAAAAATCTTTATAGCCAGCGCTTCTGATAAAGGCCTCATTTCTAAAATATATACAGAACTGTGTCTAATTTATAGGAATACAAGCCATTCTCCAATTGATAAATGATCGAAAGATATGAACAGACAATTTTCAAATGACGAAATTAGAGCCATCTAGAGTGATATGAAAAAAAGTGCTCTAAATGACTATTAATTAGAGAAATACAAATTAAGTTAATTCCGAGGTACCACACACTTCTCAGCTTGGCTAAAATGACAGGAAAAGATAATGATAATTGTTGGTGGGGATTTGGAGAAACCTGGGAAACTAATGCATTGTTGGTGGAGTTGTGAAATGATTGAATCATTCTGGAGAGCAATCTGGAACCGTGCCCAAAGGGTTATAAAACTGTGCATACCCTTTGACCCTGCAGTGCCATTACTGAGTTTGTCTCCCAAGGAAATCATAAAGAAGGGAATAAGACCCAAATGTAGCAGCTCTTTTTGTGGTAACAAAGAATTGGAAAATGATAGATATCCATTAATTGGAAAATGGTTGAATAAGTTGTGGTATATGAAGATAATAGAATATTATTCTTCTATTAAAAAATGATGAACAAACTGATTTTAGGAAGACCTGGAAAGATTTACACAAAGTGATGCTGATCAAAACAAATAGAACCAGGAATATATTATACACAATAATGGCACAAATGCAATGATCAACTGTGCAAGACTTGCTTCTTTGCAGTGGTTCAGTGATCCAAACAATAGACTTTGGAAAATCCCATCTACATTAAGAAATAGAATTGTGGAGATTGAATGTAAACCAACACATGCTATATTCACTTCTTTTTTCTGTTTTCTTTTTCTTTCCCATGTTTTTCCCCTTTTGCTGTTTTTTCTCTCCCAACATTATTCATATAGCAATGTATAGTAAAAATAATTTTCCAGATAAGGAAACTGGAGCTCAAAGATGAGAAATGGCTTGTAAAAAGTAACAAAGAGGGTTAGTGACAGGACCAGAACTAGAACGCAGATATCTTTATCTATTCTTCCCTTCTCTACATCACACTGCATTCCTGTATTTTTATGTACATGTATATGTAATATCACAAATTTGATATTACATATACATGTATATATAACACGTAATAATGTAATTGTATTGTAATTGTAATAATGTAAATCAGACTCAGAGAGAAAGCATTAAGATTAAAAAGAACTGGAAAAGACTTCTCACAGAAAAAGAGGCCTTTAGCTGAGACTTGAAGGAAGCTAGAATAGCCAGGATGGGGAGATGAGGAAGCAGAGCATTCCATGAATATACAAGCAGTGAAAATGTCTAGAACTGGGAGATGGAGTTTTGTATACAAAGAATATAAAAGCAGGCTGTTGTCACTTATTGCAGGCCACAGAGGGGTGAATAAGTGTTGACTGGAAAATGAAACCGGAAAAGGTATAATATGTCTTAAAAGCCAAACAAAATATGTTATATTTGATTTTAGAGATAATGAGGAACCACTAAAGTTTTTAATAGGGGGAGTGGCAGTCATATAGTCAGACAAGAATTTTAGGACAATCCCTTTGACAGTTGAATAAAGGATGATTAGAGTAGGGAGCTACTTGAGGCAAGAGACTAACAGGTTATTGCAATAGTCCATGTGTGAGGCCATGAGGGCTACCTTCTCAGAAGAGAAAGGGAGCAAACAAGAGATTTTACAAAGGTAGAAACAACAAGGTTTGAGACCTGTTTGGATATGGAGAGTGAGAGAGAATGAGAAGTCAAAGATGATGCCTGAGTTTTAATCCTGACTAAATGGGAAAATGGTGGAACCCTTGACATTAATATAGTATTTTAGAAAGAAGGTAAGATTTGAAGGGAAAATACTGAGTTCTGTTTTGGGTATATTGAGTTTAAACTGCTTATGAGACATGAAGTTTGGAGATATCTTTTGAAAAAATGAAAATGAGGGGCAGCTAGATGGCGCAGTGGATAGAGCACCAGCCCTGAAGTCAGGAGGACCTGGGTTCAAATCTGATCTCAGACACTTAACATTCCCTAGCTGTGTGACCCTGGGCAAGTCACTTAACCCCAATTGCCTCAGCAAAAAAAAAAAGAAAAAATGAAAATGTGAGACTGGAGGTTATTAAAAGAGGGATAAAATTTGAGAATCATGGGCAAATAGGGAATTGAAACAATAGGAGATAACGAGAAACAAAGAAGGAAAAGTATAGAAGGAAAAGAGATGAAAATCTAGGACAGAGCATTGGGAATCCCTATGTTTAGCAGGTAGGACTTGGATAATGATGTAACAAAGGAAGCTGAGAAGTGGTGAGCTAGGAAAAAGGAGAACTAGGAGAGAGCAGAATCAGGAAAATACTAGAGAAAAGAAAATTTCAAGAAGATCAATAATATCAGACTGCAAAACAAAAAATCAAGAGTGAGAATTAAGAAAAGACCAGTAGATTACTTATTTTTGTACAATTTTTATCATATAAGTATGTTAGATTTTCGTGCCTTAAAGTTAAGAATTGTACCATATTTTCTTTTTGTATTGTCAGTGTTAAGCATAGTTCCTTGCATTTAGTAGATGCTTTAATAAAGTTGCCAAATTGAATTAAATCAAGAAATTACATTAGTGGAAGCAGTTCAGAATAGTGGATAGAACACAGGGATTGACTTCAGGATAACTTGTATGTTTGAATTCTTCATCAGATATATATCACTTATGTTTTAACCACAGAGAAGTTGCAAGGACTTAACCTTAGTTTCCTTATCTTATTTCTAAAATGAGACTATCCCCAAGCTAGATACCTTAAATGGATTATTATGGAGAAAATGCTTTGCAAACTATCTTGAAACAAACATTTAAGGCTGGATTTATAATTTCATCAAGGTGGGAAGAACCCCCCAGAAAGGAAACTCACTTTATCAATGTAGATTGGTACTTGCCAGTCAGAGAATTAAATAGAGAATTTTCTGGGGGCTCTGAGAGACTTAGAGACATATTCAGGGTCATAAAGTATGTAAGTTTCAAGAGTGGGTCTTGAACTCAGGTCTTTCTGACCAAGAATGTGTTGATTCAATGCTATCTTGCAATTGGAAATGGTTGTTTTTGTTGTTGGTGGTAGTGCAATTATGCTCTTAAAGGGTATTTGAAGAGTATAGGATTATTTATCACTATACTAAAATGGCTCACTTTGTTACCCCTTTCTGAATGGTATACCTTATATCTCCTCAGTTATCACCATCTTCTTTCTTCACCATCAATTATTTCTTTTCCCCCTCACCTTTCTTATCATTAATTCTTATGTCTGCTCCCAACTCGTTTCATTTCTTCTCTCTACATTTTTCTTATTTCTTCTCGCTTCTTCCTTTTCTATGCTTCCAGCTTGGCAAGTCACTTTTTTTTTCTTTTATCCTCAGTTTCCCTATATGCACAACAGCAATTACAATTTTATCACCTTTACATAGTTGCTATGAGGAAAGTGTTTTAAATGTATTTACAAAATTGAAAAGATAAAACTTGTCTTCAGTGATAATGTCTTGCTCTTGTAAAAGATATCTCCTCCAAAGGCATGCAGTACCTTCATGATACCCAGACTCCCTCCTCCACTCTCCTCTACCTAGATCTGCCCTCCCCAACCAAGGCTTTTTGCTATACCAATAAAAATGACTAAACTTGGGTCCCACTGACTTATAACCTTCCACATAACAAGGTAAAACCTATTCTGTGGCCACCATCTAAACTGAACTAATGTGGAGAAGCAGTTGCCAACGGCTTCAGACAGGACTATTCTCTCTGGAATAATTTTCACCTTTCCTTGTACTGACATAGTTCTAACTCTTTCTCCACCCTTCACCTTTCATTCATGTTCATCTTCAGCTGTTGACATTCTATTCATCTTTCAAAACCTGGTAGAAAGGCCAGGATCTTCCTAAAGTCATCCTTGAATTCTTTAGTTGGAGTGACCTCTCCTCTCTCTAATCTCATAGAATTTTATATTTGTCTGACACAAATATCATGTTTTGGTATTAATTATATCACGGTTAAGTGTACACATGTTTAATTACCATCCTTCTGCCTTCTTCCCCTCCTGCCTGTGCTATAAATAGCCCCTTAAGACAAGAGACTATTTCTTCTTCATCATTTTCACCCCTAGATACTTAGCATGTTGTTTCTGATATGATCATACTTAATTATTTCGTTGAATGAATGAAATTAATTTTTAACATAGAATTTTGTGTTTCAACCCTAAACCGAAAATAGTACTTTAGAACCCTTCATTTCCTAATTCCTTCATTATTAAACAAGATTTTCCAGTATTCATTTTTCTTAAGTCTATTCTCCCCCTCCTCTTATCTTCCTCCATGAGCAGAACTAAAACTCAGGAATATATATATGATATATATTATAATATATATTATGTCATTATATATATATATTATACTATTTATTTATTTTAATACGATCACTTATTGGATTTAGCCACTGTATATATATCTCATTTAAAAATAGGGATCCACCCTCTCCCTTTAACACAAATTCTTGAGAAAATCGTTATCAAGCACAAGTACAAAGGAGATACAAACAAGCCCAAATAAATTTGGCAGGTGAAATATTTTGATCTTTGGATTTATTAAGGTCGATTGAAAGAATTGGATAAATTTCTGAGGAGGGACACAGATAGACAGGCAGATAGACAAACTGACAAAGAGAAGAATTACTTGTTCTCTACATTATATATAAATACACCACACTATAAATGAAGATATTTATATTGATATTAATTTTTTAATATTATACTATGCATTTATTGGTGGAGCTGTGAACTGATCCAACCATTCTGGAGAGCAATTTGGAGCTATGCCCAAAGGACTATTAAACTGTGCTTAAAATATATTGGATTACTTTCTGCCTAGGCGAGAGGGTGGAGAGAAGGAAGGGAGAAAAAATTGGAACACAAGGTTTTGCAAGGGTGAATGTTGAAAACTATGTTTGCATATACTTTGAAAATAAAAAGTTATTAAAAAAAACAAGTTTTAGGGGCAGCTAGGTGGCACAGTGGATAGAGCACCAGGCCTGAAGTCAGGAGGACCTGAGTTCAAATCTGGTCTCAGACACGTAACAGGTGTGTCCCCGGGGGCAATTAATTAACCCCATTTCCCCCACCAAAAAAAAAAAAAAAAAAAAAAAAAAACAAGTTTGAATAAAGATATCCACTGAATATCCACTGACAAGGGGAAAAAAGAGATACAAAAATATAAGAGAAATATGATGAAGGAAAATATAGAGTTAGCAGTTACAACTCTGAATGTAAATGGGATAAAATTATCTATAAAACAGAAGAGGATATCAGAACAGATTAGAAATCAGAATCCAACAATATGTTGTTTACAAAAAAGAGAAAAAATACATACATACATATATATACATACATACATGTCTGTGTGTGTGTGTGTGTGTGTGTGTGTGTGTGTGTATATATAACTACAAATATATACATAACTACAATATATTTGTAGTTAAAATAAGTACCAGGAACAGAATCTATTATATATCAGCTGAAGTAAAAAAGGCAGGGGTGGAAATCATGGTCTTAAAGAAAAAACAGAAATAGACATAAGTAAAAAAAAAAAAAAAAGATAAGCAATGAAGCTACATTTTAAAATACCATGGATAACAATATCACTGTAGAGTATATATGCATCAAATGGCATAGAATTTAAATTCTGAAAGGAAAAGTTTAAATGAATTGTAGAAGGGAATAGATTATAAAATTTTAATAATGGGAGACATCAATATTCCTCTCTCAGATCTAGATAAATTTAATTATAAAACAAACAAGAAAGAAGTTAAGGAGAGGAAAAGAATTTTGGAAAAGTTAGATGTCTGGAATATAGTGACTGGGAATAGAAAGGAATACACATATTTCTCAGGTGAGTGCACCTTCATAGAAATTGTCTGTGTATCAGGACACAAAAACCTCACAAACAAATGCAGAAAATCAGAAATATTAAATGCATCATTTCCTGATCAGAATAAGTTAAATATTGACTTTAAAGAACAGATCAAATTGATTTGAAGCTAAATAATTTAATCCTTTATAATGAATGGGCCAAGTAACAAATGATGCAGATACTCAGTAATTTCATTAAACATAATGACATCAGTGAGAAAATATACAAAAATTTGTGGGATTCAACCAAAGCAAGAGGAAATGTACTGTTATCCCCTCCATATTGTGACTTTTCCCTTTCCTAGTTTCAATATATTACGGATAATCATAATAAATTAAAAGGGAATTTGGGGGGGAGTTTTGTAGAAACTGAAACAACACATGAAGGTCAGGAGATAATATAACCAAATACTTAGCCTAAATTTTACAAAAAGTTTTTGTAAATAACCCATAAAACTAAAAGAAAAAAAATTCTCTGGTACAAAGAAAGACCAAAAAGTTTACATGGATTTTCAGGATCACGAGGATATTGCACCCTTTGTTTCCATGATGGGGAAGGGGAAATTATACCTTTAAATGCTTACATCAATAAAAGAGAGCACTTCCTCTTTTGTGATTGTCTATACTGTGTTGTATTTGTGTGTTTGTACCAAACAGTGACTTCTTGACTACTCCCTTCTTTTCTTTTTTTTTTTTTTTTTTTTTTTGCTTTTTGTTGAGGCAATTGAGGTTAAGTGACTTGCCCAGGGTCACACAGCCAGGGAATGTTAAGTGTCTGAGACCAGATTTGAACTCAGGTCCTCCTGACTTCAGGGCTGGTGCTCTATCCACTGCGCCACCTAGCTGCCCCTGACTACTCCCTTCTAAAAAATTTGACCAAATTCTACTTTTCAACTTCAAACTGAAGTTGTCTTGACATCACAAAACAAGAGCTCTCTCTTTGTGGTTTCTATATTTTATAGAAAGTAGAGTTGCACCAAAAAGACTTCAGAATTGCCATAAAGGCTTTAAAAACTAGGACTAATATAACTGATTTTAGGAAACTGTGAACTTCAGATGGTAGTTGCAAAGAACCTAGTTTGAATGTGTCTGAGTTTGTCACATCTATTTATATCTGTATCTGTTATCTATGCATGTGTTTATGTATCTACACATATACATGCATATACATGTACATATATATCCAGATACACCTTTACATGCTTTCACTTATATGTGTACTGTCTGTATGTGTTTCTTGTCCATTGAAAGAATATAGAATGCGGGAGGAAGAGACATTGGTCAGATTTACTCTGTACAAGTTACAAGATCTGGGGGATAATGGGGAACTTGAATCTAACATTTACTATTTTATTGTGCTTCATTGCTCCTTTATCTGTGGTCTACCCACCCAACCAAGCTTTTGGTTTCTTCAAAGTTCATAGCTTTCAAGTCTTGATTTGAATAGACATTTATCTTCATCATCATTTGTTGTAATAGTACGCTTAGAGTATTTGTTCTTCTAATCTGAAACATGGAGCAGTTGCCACCTGAGGTTTTAATACCATTCGGCATTTGGGAAGTTCTTAGAAATAGAATTATTTTATTTATTGTATTATTGTATTGTATAACTGAAACTTTGGGAATTACTTTGTGTTTTGATGTTTTTAAATGGAAAATGTAGTAATTCATTCTTGAATATCTGAACCCAAACTTTATTATGAATTAAAATACCAAATATACTTTCACACTAAAGATAAGTATGAAAAGCTAAAAAAAAATAGAAGCACGTAACTAAAAGTATTAGAAAACCAATGAATTTA
This sequence comes from Myrmecobius fasciatus, assembly GCA_023553655.1. NCBI lineage: Eukaryota > Metazoa > Chordata > Mammalia > Dasyuromorphia > Myrmecobiidae > Myrmecobius > Myrmecobius fasciatus. The sequence goes on along the minus strand of JAJPUD010000792.1, from coordinate 285,918 downwards.
GAAACCTAATCAAACAGCAAAATGGAAATACTAAAAATCAAAGGAGAGACAAAATCAAAATTTTTAAAAAAAACTTAATAAATAGAAGCAGGATCTTTTTAAAAGAAAAAATAATGAAGTATCTATGTAATTGGCTATTTTGATTTTTTAAAAAGAAAGAAAAAACTGAATTATTAGTATTAAAAATGAAAAATGTGAGGAAACAAAAATATCATTCTTTACGAATACCATATTAGTTTACTTAGAGAATTCTAGAGAGTTAACTAAATTGCAATAATTAACAACTTCAGTAAAATTCTAAGATATAAAATAAATCCACACAAATTATCAGCATTTCTATACATTCTTTACAAAACCAGTAGGAAGAGAAATTCCATTTAATATCAACAAAATAAAAAATATTTCATATTTGGAAATCTATCTACCAAGATACACAAGAATTATATAAACACAATTACAAAACACTTCACACAAATACAGGGAGATTAAATAATTAAAGAAATATTACTTGCTCCTGGGAAGACCAAGGCAATATAACAAAAAATAAAAATCCTCCATATGATAATTTTCTTATTCAGTGTCATATTAATCAAATTGCCAAAGAATTAAAGTTAGAAAAATCATAACAAAATCCATCTAGAGGAACAAAATATCAGATTATCAAGGAATCAATGAAAAAAAGGGAAGGATGAAATAATTTGATATTGGATAAGAAATAGGATGATTAGATATACAATACACAAAAGCAAATGAGCATACTTACCTAGTATTTGATAAACACACTGGGGTTAGGGTAGGAACTCAGTATTTGACAAAAACTGGGAAAACTGGAAAGTGATCTGGTTGAAACTAGACATGGACCAATATCTCACTCTATATACCAAGATAAGTACATGATTGAGACAAAAAGAGTGTTCAGTCTGACTCTTTGTGACTCCATTTGGATTTTTCTTTGCAAAGATACTAAAATGTTTTGTCATTTAGTCATGACTAAAAAAGAGTAGTAAGTAAAGTGGAGAGGAAAGTAAAATGTAAAATCTTAATTACATAAAATTAGAAGTATTTTTACAAACAAAACCAATGGAAAGATATTTCTAACTTCAGGAGCCACATGTGCTCTCCAGAAGGTAGGGAACAAATTGCTCCTGTTTCTGACCTCTACTGAGTGTTTTTCTGTGACAAGTGAGTGTGCTACTGTTCAATTTTCAGTGTTCTATCTGTTGTTAAGCTATTTCCATCATATCTGACTTTTTGTGTGCCTATTTGAGGTTTTCTTGGCAAAGACACTAAAGTAGTTTGCCATTTCCTTCTCCATCTTATTTTAAAAATGAGCAAACTGAGGCAAAGTCATTAAGTGATTTGATCAGGGTCATACAGCTAGGGAGTGGTTAAGACTGAAGTTGAAATTAAGATTAGTCTCCCTGATTTCAGGCTTGCTGCTTTACCCAGTGTATCACATAGCTACTCCTTATTTTATCTAATAACTCACTAGGACTATAGATTGAAGAGAAGGTACTGAGGAAATTTCTTTACCCAAGTATTCCCTACAACAGTGATAGTTGGTGAAACAAGAAAAGGCATTGAGTAGAAAATGGTACTTAAAACTATATTCTAAAGGAAGTTAAGAATTCTATAAAGCAGGGGTATGTAGAGAGTGCATTATAGTCATGGGGTGTCCACTACAAAAGCATTGACATAAGAAATAAAATAAGACGTATGGAGAGAATGCAAGTTTGACTGGATCATAATAAGTGTGGAAGGGAGAGAAATGCATAATGAGGCTGGAAAAATAGCTGTGAAGTACTATAAAAGCCAAATTGAAGAGTTTATATTTTATGCTAAAGAGAATAGGGACTCATTAAAATTTATTGAGTAGGAGAGTGACAAAGCAAGATGGGTACCTAAGGGAAATTGGCAACTTAATGGATGATGAATTGAAGTAGGAAGGGGGAAGATACTTGTGGCAGAAGGTCTGTTCTAATAGTCCAGGTCAGAGAGCATAAAGTCCTGCATTAAGGTGGTGGTAGTGTGATTATAAAGAAGGGCTTGGATGTGAAAGATGTTGGGAAAGTAGAAATGGCAAAAATTTAGCTATTCATTGAATATGAGGTAAGGGAGAGTAAAATTAAAAACTTGAAAGAAATGATGAATAATTGAACCCTTGACACAAATAGGCAAATTTGATAGAAAGGATTGTGGGTGGTGGGGAGGGGGAACACAAAAAGAGTTCTAATTTGGACATTTTGAATTAAAGGGATATCTGTGTAATCCAATCTGAAATATCTTGTAGCAGTTGGTGATATGGCATTTGTTTTCAAGAAAAGCACTTGTGTTGCATGTACATGTAGCTGTCTGCATGGAGATGATAATAAAATTCATGATGACATCATTAACAAAGAGTTTAGAAAGAAAAAAGGGCCCAGGACATAGCTTTGAGGTACATTCATATGATATGTCTTATGGACCAGTAAAAAAGTTTGAGAAGGTTCAGTTAGTTAAGTAAAAGAGCCAATAATCCTAACAACAACAATGACAATGATTGATGATGATGGTGGTGATGGTGATAGCTCACATTTGTTACAGAGACATCTTGTGGCACAAAGGATAGAAGTACTGGGCTATAGTCAGGAACACCTGAACTACTTAATAGTTGTGTAACCTTGAGCAAGTCATTTAATTGCTTCCTGCCTCCGTTTCTTCAATTGTAAGCTGAGGATAATAGCACTTAAATTAAATGAAATAATGTTTGTAAAATATTTATCACAGTGCCTGGCACACAATAGGCACTATGTAAATGCTTCTGCCTTTTCTTCTTCCCTCCCTAATACAGTAGTTTAAGGTTTAGAAAATGCTTTACACACATTATATAATTTGATTATTTCAATAATTCTGGAAAGTACATGTTTTTATTACTCCCATTTTGAAATAGAAAGAACTTATGTGCCTTGTCCAGAATTGCAGTTATTAAGTATCTGAGGTAGAGTTAAAACTCAGGTCTTCTTGATTCTAAGTCCTAATTCTATCTGTTTTATTCCACAAAGAAGAGTGTAATAAAAAATTAAAGAAGAAAGAGTATGTAGGAGGAGATGGTATTCAATAGTATCAAATATAGCTCAGAAGCCATAAAATTTCAAAAATCCAAATAAAATAACCTATTATAAGTTTACTATCCTTTTCCAAACCATAAATACTTCTTGGATGCTGAGAATATTTTCAAGGTAAAGTGAAGTTTTGATATTTTCATAGAAGACTCTATATATCTTTGTTAAAAAAAAAAAAATCCTCCATCTCGATCACCAAATTGAATCTTGTCCATTTTGTCAAAGATCAGATTTTGACATGAATTACATTTATGAAACAGTATGTAAATTAGCCTGAATGATCTAAGCTTAAAGTTAGTTCTATTGGACTTTACCTAAGATGCAATATAAGTCTGAGATAGTGAGTGCCTTGCTTTTCTACTATTGTGAATAACTACATGTTCTGGAATTAAGAAATCACAAAACCAAAAAATCAATTAGGAATGACTGCCAAAATATAAACCCAATCAGAGAAAGAGGGGAATTGAGCAGTTCATGCACAAAGGATAGTGCAGAAGGAATTGAGTGGAAAATAGCCACTGTTTAAGTATACATGAATGAACAGTACTCTAAGAGAGGAGGAAAGGAGTGGCCAAATCTAATATGATTCTCAAGATTATTTTACCACCTCCACCCTAACCATCTTCTTTTCTCACTGGAGACATCTCCAATCCTAATGCCTCTTCTCCGGTTAGTGAATCTGCTTTGCAACTATGACATATAAAAAGAGACATGATTTCTGGATAATTAATCACTTTATTAATTATGCTAGTGTATAACAAAATAATCAGTGGCACTCTAAAATGTCAAAGATCCCTCATGGAACCCACTCAACTCTTATATGTCCTTGGAAGAATTGGATAGTCTTGAAGGTGGCAAACAATTATGATTGGTTAACAATTAATGAGAAGAATGAATATCATAATGAGAAGTAGATCTATTTCAATGAGGAAAGTGGGGGTTATGATTGATCTTCCAGTCTTAAACAAAGAAGACTCAGACTATCCCTGCCTAGGGCAATCTAGACAAAAGGGAGTCCACTTTTACTTAGATCAGACTGATTAAAACATAAAGGACTGGATTTCACTAGATTAGAATCTCTTTGTAAGATTTTTCTAGTTAGCTATGGCAATAACTCCAACTAGATAAAGTCATCTAGATGGGGTAAATTTTGGGGGCAAGGTCAGAGATCTCCCCAATAATTTATTATTTAAAATCATTTCTCTTAGAACTTCCATTTATGGAAATACCTATGTCTATATGTTCACTTCTAACCTGGCTTAGCCTAACATGATTTACTTTTAGGATTTTTCCACCTTCTTCTCTTTATCCTTTCCCCTTTTCTTCTTTTCCATACAATTATTATTATTTTTTGAAAATTCTGAGTTTCTTTCCCTTTCTTAACTCTCTCCCTTACTCATTGAGAAGGCAAGCTATTGCTTGTATAATCATACCCATTATGCATGTGAAATCATGCAAAACTCATTTCCATATTAGTCATGTTGGAAAAAAAACAAAGCAAGAAAAATAAAGTGAAAAAATGCTTCAATCTGTACTTAAAGTTCATTATTTCTCTCTCTGGAAGTAGATAGTAGTTTTCATCCATTTTCTCTTGCTTTTCAGTTTTTGTGTGTGTGGTGTTTGTCTGTTGGAGGGGAAGCTTCTTGAAAATAAGAAACTAACTTTCTTCTTCCTTTTGAAACTTATGTCCAACATATAGTAAGTGCCTAATAAATACTTTATCTAATTTTTTGTTGTTTTACACTCCTGCACATCTCTTCACGACCTCATTTTGTGGCAAAGATACTAGTAGTTTGCCATTTCCTTCTTCAACTCATTTACAAATAAGGAAAGTGAGGTAGAGTGAATTGACTTGCCCAGGGTCATATACCAGGAAGTGTTTGAGGCCATATTTGAATTTAGGAAAATGAGTTTTCCTCACTCCATGGCAGGCACTCTATTCATTGTATCACCTCATGCAGTAACCCCACCTCTATGTTGCTGACTTGGAAGGTAAATAAGATCTTATATAATTGAATTGCAACAAACTTCTAAAAAGTAATGACTGAAAAATAAGAAGAATATCAGATAGAGGATATTGCAATGAAGGAACAGATATAATTGGTGGCTCAAAGATATTATCTATTCTGAAAATAAAATCAATTATGTATAGAATCAAAAGAAATTAGCAATTGTCAAGAATATGGGGCAAAGGGAAAGAAATGAGCTTGAAATGGTAGTAAATAAGAATGGCTCTGCCATCAATAGAAACTGATATATTAAGAAGGTAAACATATTTGAGAAACATGAAGAGGAATACATTTTATCATATATAGATAACCATATACAAATGATAAACAGAAATGCTCACCTTAGATGACATGAAGTATTATCTGAACCTGAGCAAGAATCCATTTTACAATATCTCTAACAAATGACATTAGTGATAACAATTTATATTAATTAACATATAGATTATGTTATTAACATTAACAACATATAGATTATATTAACAACATATAGATATTTTAAGTGAAAAGTAATATGGTATAATGAATAAAGAGAAGATTTTGGAATTTGAGAGACTAAGACTCAAAATCTCCACTGATACATATTGACTGTGTGACCTTGGATAAGTCGATTAATCTTACCCCCTAGGAAACTCTAAGAATAAAAGTTAGTGAGAAGTCATCATGCTGCATTAGTAGAGGGAATTCCCTCTTCTGGGAGTATCCTATGCCAATAGAATCACAGTCCCATTCCCTCTCCCCTTAAGCTTTATACATAGCCCAGCTCAGCAGTTATTATGTGGATATTATTGTCCCCACTATGTAGATGAAGAAACTGAATCCGGAAAAGTGATAAGACCTTATGAGGATAAGGCAATAGGAATACATCAAATCCAGCCTTAGTTGTGTGATTCCAAGTATTATGTTCTTTCCACTATGTAAGAGAGATATAGCACAAACACACAAACACAGAGGAAAAATCTGTGCATGAGCTCATCAGGGATAAGCTAGCGCATGGCATATAACATCTCCAGCAGTGACAAAAGCAAACTCCAAGCTGGAATGCAGGGAAGTAAAATCAGAAACTATTTAAGCAAAAACTCCATGAAGAAAATGTCATAAAAACAGCAGCCACCCACTGCTTCCTGCTTCCTCTCTCCTGCCTTATGTCAGCTTTGGCCAGCTGGTATCTCTCTCAACCACACCTGTCATAGTTAAGGGCTCTGCTTGAAATATTCTGTTATATGCTTAGCCTTGTACCTAATCTCAAGACACTCTAAATTTGACCCTGCTCTTTCTCTCCTAGAGGAACTGAGAGAAATCACTTGGAATATGTTCTGTCTGCAGCAGATACTTCAGAAGCAAATCTTTGCCCTGAGATACTACAATGGAAGTTGCAACTTAGTTGCCTCATTGCAGGGTGACATTATATAAGTTACTTGTAGATTTTGTTGCATTGGTTTCCCCATCAGAAAAATAGGGGTAAGAGAGAAAATGTAATTTAAAAATAGAACTCACATTTTATGGTGCTTTATAATTTAAAACATGCTTTCCTTATGGTCACCTGTGAATTAAGGAAAACAGGTTTTGTTTGTTTAATAGATGAGGCTTGGAGATATAATATCCTAAAGTATACAAGGAATAAGTGTCAGTTTAGCTGACTCCTTCCCAGGTACTCTTTCTGATCCACAATTGAATAATATATATGAAGTCATAATGATCATCACTTCAGTTGTGTGTTCTTTGTGATCCTATAAGGGGTGTTCTTGGCAAAGATACTGGAGCGATTGCCATTTCTTTCTCTGGCCCATTTTATAGATGAGGAAACTGAAGCAAACAGGGTTAAGTGACTTGAACAGTGTCACACAGTTAGTATCTAAGGCCAGATTTTAATTTATAAAGATGGCTCTTCCTGATTTAAAGACCAGGGCTCTATTCACTGTTCTACCTAGCTATCCCTAGTACAGATTAAAGTGTTTCATACATTAGGAAGGCCCATATATATTTGAGGTATTTTTATGATATAGTTGACACCACATTGTAAAGATGAGGCAGTCTGCATTTAGAGCCAGACCTAAAGCAAAACATTTAACTTTTCTCGACTTCAGTTTTGTTCTTTGCAAAATGGAGATAATAATATTTACCTAGGTCTCCTGATTCCAAACCCAGTAAACTACACACTATAAATCAACACAGAATGTGTGATAATGTATATGGTTATTCCTCTAAAATATTCCCTACTTTCTTCCAAAATGTTTATTGAAGCCTCTGTTTAAGAAAAGGTAGTTATTTAAAGCATCAGGAACCCCTACTCCTATTGCAGGTGGAAGAATGACAGAGACATTACTAGGACTAGCAATCAAAACTTTGTCCCAGAGCAATGGAATTTAGTAAACATGGGCGTTATTCATCCTCATTTGGTAACAAACAAATATCTAGTTTAATCTACTCAGCTAGAATAATTAGCTAAAATGTGAAGCTGCCAGAAAGTAAGCTTCCTCCTCCACTGCTTCTCTCAAGCTCAAGAAAGGATTTCCTCTATGGTTGGGTGCAGCTACTCCAGCAATAATTTTATAGATTCTCATGCTTTTATCCCATAGGTTCTTGATCCCCTTGGTCCCTCCCCATCTCCTCAACAAAATTATTCTTAAAGAATGATGTGAAGATAAAATTAATGTAGCTTACTCCAGTTCTATTTTCTGAAGAATTTTCTAGGTCCTCTGGATATGGACCTTTAACAGGAAACATTTTTGAATAGGCTCAGAGATGTACACAGGAGGTATAATTGGGCATATGAAGCTATAAGGGCAAATAATTTCACTCCTTTTCCTTCCTATCTCCACTGCTTTTCCACAAATTTCACTCACTGACTGAACAATCAGCACTAGACCACCTACAGAAAGTTTGAATGACTTATGACATGACAATTATATAGTCTGATGTTGACTGATAGCTTTGCCAACAAGTAACAAAAGTGCAAGAATGTGAGGTTATTGGGCAGATTTACCTTCCCTTCCAACTGATTTAATACAATAAGAAAGTCTGGAGCAGTCACTGATGCAAAGCATATTTGCAAATCAATAAAATGCCTTTTCAGGATGTAGCTTGTTTTTTTCACCACCAATTGGTAGTAACTACAGAGAAGGCTGGGTTTGTACAGATGGGATAATATAGCTGAGAAAAGTTAGATCTATCCTTCCTCTTAAAAATGGAAGTGGTGAGTTATGGGCATGTTGACAGAAATATTCAGAAAGCTAGTAAAATTATAAAGTATAGCTAGAATTATTAAAGAAATTGTACCAATTATTGCCTATCTGACTTATGACTGGCAGATTCATGTATGTAACACAGTAAAGTTAAGAGTATTAAATTTAGGTTTATGAGAAAAATGATTCATGGATTGCAGAATACTCCAGTATTAATTCAAAAGGTTGAAATTGGGGTTTGTTAGCTGAAAAAATACTTTTCCCCTTTGTGTCTTTTTCATTTTGGGCTTGTCTTGATGTCAGTAAAGTTTAATGGACTAAGTTCACCAGGAGTCAGCAGTGTCTCTTTTCCTCAAATCCCAAGCCAAGCCAGACCATCTTTAAATAGGACAACGCTTCCTAAATACCCTAATGGAAATACCAGATAGTCTATTCTCTGACTGGAATTATGAAAAAATTCCTTAAAAATAGATTTTCAGCTTCTTATGTATTTATATTTTGTCTTTTACATACAAATATTGTTACATACCATTATAAAATAATTTATGTGAAATTTTCTTCTTTCATATTTTGTTCCAATAAAATTTTAAATGTTACAATTGTCACAAATATCTCTTGTATAAGATATCATAATATATTTGATAAGCTTTACAATCTTCACATTTATAAATAATGATAGTAATGTGATTAATATGCAGGCTTTTGTTTCCTGCTATTTTATTCACAGGAAAGGGAACATATAAAATGCAATATTATAAATGTATTTTTCCCAACTCTAACTTTTCTATAAATGTAGTTGTTTCTTTAATCTGGATCTGAACACAAATTTGAGGATCTTAGACTTATAATGTTCAGTTTTTCAGAAATATCCAACAGCTAAACAAGTGTCAACAAAAGTTTAAAAAATAAAATGATTTTGCTTAACTTCTAATCATTAAGAAAAAGAGCCATTTATACTCTGACGTAGTTAAAAGAAAGCCAAGTATTTCACAATCATATAGAAGTACACTATCTTCTGGCTGTTTTAATCACAATACATTGTAAAGACCTTTCAGTGGACTTTTTAAAAAGTTTTCTCTTAATGGAGTTTTGAAAAAACAAGATTATTTTTTACTTTTGTAATGATTTAAATTGCATGTAATTTCTCTTTCTCAATATGAATGTTCTGTGAAGCATGCAGTGTGTCAAACTTGCACATATTTTTAAGTAGTGCATATAGATTTGCATAATATCCTGATATTAATTGAATTCTGTTCATTCATAGTCCAAAACTATTTTCTCATGTTTTGTCATTTTCATGAATAATTCTACCAATTGCATAATTGAAATTTACTCTTGGTTTGTTACTGGTTTTGTTACTGAAAAAGTTTGCAAAGCAACAAATCTAATCTAACATTAGTTTCAACAGCATATTTTAAATATATAATCAAAAGACTACCTTTAGATCTTTGCCTTCATCTATTTTAATGTAAAAGAGGAAGATGTGAGTTTCTCAATTAATTGATTGAAAAGAGTCTTCCCATATATAGACAATTTTCTTTCCCAACATATATTATGTAAAGTTGGAATCATTCAAAGCTTCCTTGTACATAATTCACCAAACATTTTTCATAATATTTATGGCTATAGGTAACATCAACATTTCTCCTACTAAATGATGTTTTAGGATTAGCAATTCTATAAGCCCCCATTATCTGATGCAAGCAATCTTTTTGATGTCACATAGTTTTTGAAAAAAAAAAGTTTTCATTTACTAAAAACATCTATTTTGCTCTGGAAAAATTATCTCATTTTGTCAACATAGACTTTTCTGGTTTGTTTGTTTTTGTTTGTTTGTTTTTTTGCTGAGGCAATTGGGGTTAAGTGACCTGCTCAAGGTCACACAGCCAGGAAATGTGAAATGTCTGAGACCAGATTTGAACTCAGGTCCTCCTGACTTCAGGGCTGGTGCTCTATCCACTGTACCACTTAGCTGCTCCCAACATAGACTTTCAATCTCATTTCAATTTATTGCATTTCATGTTCTTTGTAGTTAAAGAAAACCATCTATCTCTTTTATCAGTAAAAGTACTTATGAATCTCATCATATAGAGTATTATATTTTTTAGATTAGTTTTTTTTTAGTATTTCTGTTGCAAATATATACCAGCTGATTGTGGTCATGAAAAAATTATATCTGAATGGAGTTTTTTTTTTTTCTCTGAACCCAAAATTATATCATTCCTGTTATCTCATCTTGGACCTTCCCTCAAGGCCTGAGACCTCCTTACTCTGGAACATTCTATCACAACTGTTGTCTGCTCATCTTGGGGAAATACCTCTGCAAAATTTCCTCTCATCCCATTTCTGAGTTCTTCCTAGACCCTCTGTTTTTTAAAGGGGGGAGGAGTGTCCAGGCTGACTTCTTCATTTCTCTTCCACCTACTTCATCTGGATTTCTATATCATGCCCAGTACCTTTCTCTTTTTCCCCACTTTAACTACTACTATTTGTGTATTTTTTTCCCAATGGAAGTTAAATTTCTTGAGGGTAGAAACTATATTTGTATCCCTAGCACTTAGCATAGTGCTTGGCTTATAGTAAGTACTTAATAAATGCATGCTTCCTTCCTTTGGTTCCTTAAGATTTAAATTAAATTTGGTAGGTTTGGAGTCAAGAAGACTTAGATTCTAACCCATTTCTGCCATTTACTAAGCTTTGTGATCCTGGATAAGCCACTCAACCTCTAGGAACTTCAATCTTTTCAACTCTGTAAAATGAGAAGCTTGGACTCATTGGCCTCTAAGGTTACTTTAAGCTCTAAATATGTGATCCTATTATCTGATTCTCACATAGTATACTAAATAATTGACACCCTGTTTTCTCTATCAATTGAAGCAAATTTGTCTTGTTACTCATTTGCTGGCTTTGATTTGAATATTGTTTTTATTGAAAAAATTAATTATATTTATGTGGGAGTTGTACTAAAAACATTAGATCTGCAATTCCCACACTTCAGAAAACTCTTCTTTAGTACTTCCAAGAACTGTGGGGTTATTCTGTTCCTTAATACAGCTTACACTATGCTGTTATGAGCTACTCTAAGAAAAAATATAGTTATACCTGGTGGTCACCAACCTGTGAATAACTGTCTAGTAGTTTAGATAAGCTGATCATCTCCACATTATTCAATGCCATCCCTTAATTAAAGACTCTCCAGTTTAGTAGTCTTAGATACTGAAGATGTCAATGTAACCTGGCTTTTGGATTTGCTTATTTGGCCTAACATGGAGTCCATTGAATTCCCTCAATATGAGCTAGGGCAACCTCCCTGAATGACTGCCTGCATCTATAAAAGTAACTTAACCAAGTTATTTGCTCTATTTCCACCATTTTTTTTTTTTTTACTATACTCCTAGATGCTGGGCCCAGTGCCCAGTATGAATACCATGAGTTAAACTGTGTTTTTTTTCAGGACCAAGAAAAAAAAAGTATTTATGTTCTGTGCTGTTATCCTCAGTTTCAAGTGTCAGAGGTGATACCTACCTAACCTGGAGTTTGAACCACAATGACATTGGAGTCAGGATTACATTGGAGGCTGGTCCAACAGCCAGCCAGTCCAGCATGAAAACCCTGAGAAGCTCACTTGCCTAGGACTTGAGCCTGAGTGAGTTTTTGAATTTGGAACTGGGATTCTACTCTATAGGAATTTATCTAAATTGTAAACCTAATCCCTTTCCCCCAGGGAGAATGAGATTTTGTAAATGATGTGATAAAAATAAAATGTTATTTAATTCCAGAATCAATAGGGAATTACTGGAGTTTATTCAGTAGGCAGATAACATATATTTGTGTTTTAGTAAAAATTACTTTGACAGCTATGGGAAGGATAGGTAAAAAGAAAAGAGACTCGAAGAAAAGAAAACAAATTAGAGACAATTGTAATAGACTAGGTGATATTAGTTTAAATTAAGGGGGTTTGCATATGAGTGGGCAACAGAAGACATTTGAGAAATGCTATGGAGTTAGAAATGGCAATATTGACAACCAATTGGATATGCAGAATGAAGGGAGAGTGAGAAGTTGAAGATGAAAATGCAAAAAAATAACTGAATGATAATGTCAACAACATTCAAAAAATTTGGGACACAGGTGAGTTTGGAACATGGAGAGGAAATAAAGAAATGAGATCTATCACCTGTTCCAATCTGTGCCTGTTCATCCTGTGAATTTTACTCTGAACCAGTAAAACTGAAAGAAGACATGGAGAATGCTAAGGAGCCTCTGCCATAGGGGAAGAGAGTGAGCAATCTCTGAACTCCAGAGAAAGAGAAAAGCAAACAAAAAGGCATCAGGAAAGGTTTCTTGCAGGAGGTAACACTTAACCTAAGTCTCTGGGCATTCTAAGTGAGAGAGATGAAAGGAGGAAAAGCATTTCAGACATGATCTTATACAGGACACAAGTAAACTACTTTGTCTCTAAAATACTCATCTCCTTCCTTTACTCATTTTTTTCTGCTGTGAATCATCTTCTATTGCATATCATGCATTCCACCATCTGTGTCTCTGATATTTCACTGTCTCAGCATCAAGAGCTGAATATGATACCCTATATGTGGTCTAACCGGGGCATTGGTTATTGATTCTTTAACTATGCCTTGAATGACATTGCTTCTAATTTCCTCTTCCTCCTAGTCATCCCTTTCTGGAAGCATTCCAGTTGTTCACCTGGAACATAAATTTTGCTTTAGTAAAAATTACTTAAGCAGCTATGGTGAAGATTAGTATAAAGGGAAGGAGCTTTAAGAAAAGAAAACGAATAATAGAGTATTGTAATAGTCTTGAACTAGGGTGGTATGCCTGTGAATAGGGAGAAGACTTTTGAGAAATGCTGTGGAGTTAAAAATGGCAACATTTGGCAATATATTAGCTATGTAGGATGAAGAAGGAGTGAGAAGCTGAGGATGACAAATGAAGGACCAAATTTATATGATCTCAATTGGACAAAGTATAAAAAAACTTAGACGTAAGCATTATGACTCTTAGGCTTTTTTAAGCAGTCATGTTATTGACTCACAGTGATCTTGCAGTCCACTAAACCTTCCAAGTATTTTTCAATAAATTCTTTTTTAGCCATATCCAATGCATCTTTACATAAGCATATGTCTTTTTTAATTTGAGTTAACTTAAACATTTTTTCCTTCTTCCCTTCCTTTCTTCCTTATTTTTCTTCTTCCTTTCTTCCTTCCCTTCCTCTTCTCTTCCTTTCTTTTTCTTCCTTCATTCCTTCTCTTCCCTCCTTCCTTCTCTCTTCCTTTCTTTCTTTTCAGCTTTCCTTCTTTTTTTCCTTTATCTCTCTCTCTTCATTCCTCCCTTCGTTCTCTTCTCTTCTTTTGTTTAATTAAATGGTAACTTACTAGATTCAGCTCATCATTCTAGATTGGTAAGCAGTTTTTGTATATGAACTTTGTTTGCATGTGTTAACTATCTCTTCTACTTGTGTCATCTACAAATATGTTAATTCTATAATCACTTCTGCACGGATCCTATACCTGAAATCTGATAATGGATAGAGCACATTTGATGAAGAAGGTAAGGATCCAGGGACCCCACCTATTCCCTTCATTCAAGTCATTCATGAACTTTTAAAGTTTTCCTGAAGGCTGAAGCCTTTTTATAGTAGCTTACTGTCTAAAAAGATTACATAATACATACATAATAATGTATTTCTGATATATCATGAGTTGTCCTTCTCCAGATCTCCAAGAAGATTCAAATGAAAGTATTCTGATCTCATTGCTAGTGTTCCTTTGAATAAACTATAGAAGGATCCTCTAACTTCATTGGCTGCAGAACTACTTTTGATTCTTCCCAAGTCTGAAAGAGTGCTAGACAGAGAATCTGAAGAGGAATGGGCTTGATTTCCTGTTTTAACACTTACTAGTGTGTGCCTGTGGGAGTTATACTTGCTTTTCTGAAATTTCATCTTCTTTCACCTTTAAAATGAGGATACTTGAACATCTTCCTCACAAACTTATTGTGATTCCATTACAAGCCCTGAGGTACCAAATGCAAGTGGATATTTCTTCAGCCTACCATTTCCAATAGGTACAATACTCAGGATAAGAGGCAATGTGGCCTACAGGATAGAACTGGCCTTGAGACAGGAAAATTTAGGTTTAGCTTTAATCTCTGACACATACTGGCTGAATGACCCTGGATATGTCACTTATTCTACATGCTCTAGGCACATGTCTGACTGTACATTGCAGAGATGGTGTCAAACTTTGTGGTGGAGGGAAATTACTCATCCAGGATTTCCCCATACAAACAAAATTCAGTTCTGGTCCTTCTTGCTATTCTGGGTGCAGAGTATTCTAATAAGTCCTAGGTGAGAAGAAAAAGAAAATTTTAAAAAGGAATAAAACTATGTTACTACTTCCATGCATATTGCAGTCTAGTATGTGTATACAGAGGTGACAGTCCAATTTGCTAGGTGGCAAAGTCAAATCAGGAATATCTGAGTAAAATTCAGTTTCAGCACCTGCTAACCTTTGACAGTTTCCTTATCTGTAAAAATAGGGATAATAATAGCACCTACCTCATAGAATTGTTATTAGTATAAAATAAGAGATTTATATAGTACTTAGCACTTCCCTTAAGAGTTGTAGAGATAATCTTAACATGCTCATTGGAGGAGGGGTGGAATGGGCTCAGGGAAGGTTTCATGGGAAATATGACCTGTAATCATAAGAACATAGGAGGCATCCTCTGAATGCAATTTATTTTGATTCAATTTAGATTAAGAAACATTTAATCTGCATCTCCCTATTGCATTCATTTCTTTCTCTCAAAGCACAGGCTTCGGTTAATCTAAGCCCCGGCTGACTGGATTCTACTTATAGGAGGTTATACCATCATTTGGTGGCTCCATTTTCAAACAAAGAATATCTTAATCAGTGTGGAGCTTACCAGATTTTGTGTCTGGTAAGAAAGTTTGGTAAGAAAGTTTCCTTCCTGGCTCTGATCTTGTTTTGAGAATGACTCATTTAGTGGGAAACAAGTGCTTTGGCTGTGCCTCAAGAACAGAGCCTGTTGTCACCCAAGACTTGGGACAGTATGCTCTTCTTCTCTCTAAGGCCCTGCTATCCTTCCTTCCCAAATCTGTCTGCTGTTGGCTTGAGGACAAATACTAAACCAAACACGTATGTGTCAGATATGCAGAGCTGTGTTTGCAACTGCTAATCCATCTGTGTAAGACCAACGCTGCCAATTTGCTACCAAGAAGGAAAATCCATTTCCCAATCAGCTTAACTCTGCTTAGCCTTCCTAGTTTCCTTTAGGAAGTCTCTCCATTTTCCTGATAAGCTGTCCCTTGGCCTTTGATCAAGGTATGCTTGAATCATAAAGCTAGGTTCAAGACTGCAGATTTAGGAGTTAACAATCAGCATCATTATTGAGGGATCACTTTTTTTGCATATCATATAGTTTCAGTGTTTCAAATGAGTTTTTTTTTTTTTTTTGGTTTGTTTTGTTTGGTAATGCTTCTTTGTAATGCCTTTAAAATTCCATTTTCTCTTTAAAATATATTAAAGTATATCCATACTTAAAACATTTATAATGAGAGAAAAGGTGTTTGAAGGAGAGGAAAGAGGGAGGGAACATGGAGAGCAGAAGGGGAGACAGAGGTAGCTAGGTCTGGGAAGTCAGGAGAACCTGAGTTCCCAATTGCCTCTAAAAATAAAACAATAAAAACAGCAAAAAGAAGGGGAAAGAGAGATAGAGAGACAGAAAGAACATACGGAAACTATTATATTATACTGTTCAGAAGTCCACTGCCACCATTCATAGGCCAGAAGAAACTACTTTGCTTAAAGTTGTAAAGATAATATTAAGAAGTTATAGGAGTGCTATAGTGCTCTTGTCTGTGAGTTCCTATCCAGTGTACATCAAATTAAATATTAGCCACAGAAAATGAGCTTTTATAAAGGGATATGAGATGGTTTGGCAAGAACAGTTGATACAAAAAGCAATGCCTCCAAAAGTCTGGGACAAAATTGTTAATATTCAAACACAAGGAATGTCCTGGAGGAAAGTAGCTTAAACTTAGGGTAAAGTCACAGATCCTGGTTACTAAAATTCTTTTTATTCCCCTTTTGGAATGCTTGTGAAATTGTTCTTACGTGCAGTTCAGTGCTGGATTCTGCATTTAATTTCTCTCATAGAATCCAGAAGATGTTTTTCCTTAAAGCCTGTAGCTTGTCATTGTATTTCTCACCTCAAAATGGAGATATTGTTATCATTGTCAACTGCTGCTACTGGGAGAGATTGCTATAATTTCTAGGGGATGATGTGACTAATAACAATAAGAACTCCAGATCTTCTAATATTTTGAAATTCATAAAATGGTCATTTGGACAGAGGTATTGGGGAGAGGGAACAAATTCAATCCTTTTCTCTTTCCCCTAGTAATGCCTTTGATTGACCACCACTACAATCTAATTGCTTCAAATTCTCCTGTAAAACTCAATTTTAACTGGCTTATTGTTTTATTGTCTACACACACATATATATGTATATAATATATAATGCATATATGAATATACATCTATGTACATAGCATAATATTTCATAGTAATTTTTTTTTATTTTTCAAAATACACGCAAAGATAGTATTTAACATTCATCCTTGCAAAGCCCTGTATTCCAAACTTTTGTCCCTTCCTCCCTTTCTCCTTCTTCCCTACATATCAAGTAATCCAATATAGGTTAAGCACATCCAATTCTTCTAAGCATATTTCCACATTTCTCATACTGAACTAGAAAAATAAGATCAAAAAGGGGAAAAAAGCAAGCAAGAAAAAAGCAAGCAGACAACAAAAATTGTGAAAATACTATGTTGTGATCCACATAGTCCCCACAGTCCTCTCTGTGGATGTAGATTGCTCTCTACATCACAAGTCTATTGGAATTGGCCTGAATCACTTCATTGTTGAAAAGAGCCACATCCATCAGAGTTGATCATCACATAATCTTGTTGCTTCTGTGTACAATGTTTTCTTTGTTCTATTCAAGTTACTTAGTATCAGTTCATGCAAGTCTCTCCAGGCCTTTATGAAATCATCTGCTGATCATTTCTTATAGGACAATAATATTCCATAACATTTATATACCATAACTTATTCAGCCATTCCCCAACTAATGGGCATCCACTTAGTTTCTAACTCCTTGACACTAAAAAAAAGGATTGCTTTTCCCTTTTTTATGTTCTCTTTGGGATGCAGACCCAGTAGAGACATTGCTGGATCAAAAGGGCTCCCCTGTGCCCTGCATCTGTAGCCTAGAACTACTAAGGGGTTATATAGTTGCCAGATGGCACTTTTCCTTCTCACAAAGCTAGTTCTGAAGTATCCTGGGATCTCTTTTTGTCCTGGTGCTTCCTATTCTGATACTCCATTCTGTTCCTTTTCCACCTTTCAGCTTTGGAATGATCCATATCTGCCACTGCCATCACACTATGGTTCTGGCCAGCTCCAAGCCCAAGATCTACAGACTACTTTGTATTTATAAGCTGCCCTATGCTGGAAAAATGATTCACTGTGACATTTTCTCAGCTTTCTCATTTTCTAGATTGTCGTGGAGGAAGTGTGTTTGGAAGAGTTGGGCAAAAAAATGTTTTCAATCCCTCTGCTATCTCGACTCTATTTATTATTCTCCATTTTTTAATAATAGCAATAGTTTGCAAGTAAATACACTCTACAAGAGGCAGCATGTAAAAGTAAGAGCTAATTTCAAATTAATGGAGTCCTGGATTCTCAGATACACACTGACAATATGATTGTGGACAAGTTGCTTAAACTCTCAGGGGGTTAATAAACTTTCAAAGTTTATTAATTGCAGATTACATATTGATCTGCATTAGTAGATGGGGTTTATTCATCCAGAATTTCCCTACAGAAATGAAATTAAGAGAGCCACTACCAGTCCTTTTACATATTTTATCTCATTTGATCCTCATAATAACTTTGTGAGATAGTTACTTAAAAAAAATCATTACCTCTACTTCATAGATAAGGAATGGGGCTCAAAAAAATCAGATGTCTTGTCCAGAAATAGCAAGGAAGACTGATCTACTGATTAAACCCAAGGTGGTTTCACTATAGCAAACTACTTCTCAGTGCTTGATTCAATCTAGCCAAAGATCTCATACCTTGTAAGTGCTTAATCAGTATTTGTTCAGTTTAGTTGTGTGTGTCTATGTGTGTGTATACCTGTAGTATCACCATATAGTCAATCTGACCTATGTTCTATAGATGAAAGAAAGATAAACTCGGAAAAGTTATGGAAAAAAGGAAGGAAAATAGCACTTGTGTGTATATACATACACACATGTATAGTATAGGTTTCACTCTTTACAGTGGAATGATATATTTATTTCAGCATTTTCTGTTACCATGGAATCTGTTGGTTTTTTATTTATTTTTTTTTATAATAACCACAGTGTAGTCACATTCATGTATTTGGGAAGTTTTGCTATGTGAAGTATGAAGCTATTCTCAAGCACCAGAAATTAATTGAGCAAGGGTCACAATTCATTCTTCTCATTCTCCTCCAAGAAATTCCAGAATCTAAGACCATTAAATCTCCCAAAGCCAACTCCTCCTCATCTTAATATTCCTCCTCTTCCTTTTCTTCTTTCTCCTCTTCTTTCTTTTCTTTTTTCTCTTTCTTTTTCTCTCCCTCTTTTTCCTCCTCTTGTTCCTCTTTCTTTTTTTTCCCTTTTCCTTCTCACAAACAACCTGTGCTGCAACAGGCATAGTTTTGTTGGCTCTCCCCAAGTATCCTTTCAGATACTTCTTTCCAGGGCATTTTCACTTCAAAATTTTGTTTGTATCCTATTTTCCATTTTATTTCATCTTCATATCCTAGACTTTCTTCAAAGTCCAATTCAAATTCCATCTTCTCCAACAAGTTTCCACAAGGATGCCATCAATGATGGTTTCTCCCCATTCTGAACTCTTGACAATACTTGAGATCCATTAAACATAATTTATCAACTGATTTCATACTGTCCTAAGAAGTTGGGTTTACCCAATCAGATGGTAAACACTTCATAAGGTAGCAATGAGGTGAGGCAATGGAGAGAGTGCTAGACTTGAAGTCAGGAGTTCAAATATTGCCTTGGATATTTACTGGCTATGTAATCTTATTATGTAGTCTTTCTTAGCCCCACTTTCTTCATCTGTAAAGTTGGGATGATAATAATATTTGTGCTACAAAATTATTGTAAGGCTCAAATGAGATAAAAAATATAAAGAGCTTTGCAAATGCTGTATAAATGCCTACATTATTTATATATAAATAATATTAATTTGTAAATATAAAACTTTTGTATAAAGTATTTCATAAAGATAAATATTTATATAAAGTTTAAATATAAAACATAAATATAAATGTTAGTTATTATTATAAGGTTAACAGGATTGCAATTTTTTTCTTAATACCTCAAAGTGCTATAATATTCTATATAAAAAGTATATTCTATATAAAAAGTACAAATATTCTATATAAACATATAGTAGGTGCAATAAAAAAGTACTTGCTGAATGAATGATTGATTAATTATTTTACCCTTAAACTCCTAAATTATGGTAGGTGTTTATCCTATGAACTGTATGTTGTAGTTTAGGACCGCTGGATTTAGAACTGGAAGGAACCAAAAAGATTGTGGAACCCAACATCCTCATTTAACAGATGAGGAAATTGAGGTCCAGAAAGGGTATAAAGAGCACCTGACTTTCTGACAAGGGATTATTGGGTTCATATTCTAGCTAAAATACTCATTAGCAGTGATACCATGGACAAATTGTTTAACTTCTCTAAACCTCATTTCCCTCATTTCAATAGGGGTAAAATTACTTGACCAAATGACTACAAGAATTATCTAGAAGAAAAAGTTTTGTAAGCTTGAAATCACAATGAGTTATTATGATTATTAAGGTATGAATAAAATCAACAAGCAATTATATATTAAGTAATAACTTGAATACTTTCAGTGAATCTTTAGGAAAATTTTCCGGGAAGTCTTTTTTTGGAAGTCCATTTCATTTTCATCTTCATTTTCACCATCAAGGAAATACCCAACTGAACTTCATAGTCTGGACAATAAATACTCTTCATTCATTGTTGTTATTTTTTCCCCCTAGAGGTTTTTTAAGCTTTTCTGATTTTTGTAACTTTTTGAGGAATTCCTGTAATATTCTGGGATTTAATGCAATCATTATTAATCATCACAAATAGTATTAAATGGAACAACTATAAAAGGTATCTTCCATTTAGAGATTGTGAAAAATTTCCTTCATGTCATGATGAATATCTCTAGTGAACATATATAGGAGAAACCTAGGTAGCACAGTAAATAGGGTGTTGGGCCTGAAATCAGAAACATTTCAATTCCAATCTCTCCTCAGATACATGCTAAATGCTACTGGGCAAGTCATTTAACATCTGCCTATTTCATTTCTTTATTTATAAAATGAGGATAATAAATAGCACCTATGTTCCAGGGTTGAGAAGATAAAATGGGAAAAAAATTATAAAGTACTTTGCAAACCTTCAAGTATTAAATCCTAACTATCATTATTATTAACATTTTCTGAATTATAGCTCATTTAATACTTATCAGAGGCTGGCTAAACAATATTTCATAGTTAGTAATTAATAAATGCTCAATGACTATTGACTATTACCATTATAGTTGCATCTTTGAGTAGAATCATGTAGTAAATAGCAGTAAATAGTGTACAGGAGCTACTTTATAAAAATGAGTCATAATAATAATAATCTAGGAAAACAAAGGAAAAATAGAAGCAATCTCTAACTTCAAGGAGACTACATTCTGTCAAGACAGACAATATAGGTATAAATTGGTACTACAAGGTAAGTACAGAGTAGATAGAAGATAAGCAAAGAGAGGATGTTACTAGCATCTTGGAGAACAGGACAAAGCCTCCTGGAAGATGTGGTAATTGAGCTGAATCATAAAGTCATGTTTCTAAATGGCACAATTTAAGGCTAAGTTTTATTAAGCTAATTGAAAAAAATTAACAAACATTAGACCCAGTGGGATTGTATATCCCCAACACATTTCAGTCCATTATAGGATGGTGAATGTGCATTCTGCTGTAGAAAATCATTAGCAAATGCTGCCTATTCTCTTCTCATATTGTAGCCTTGATGCATGTGTAGATCTTCCTCATGAAAGTTTTATGGAAGGATCACTTGATGGGAAAGACTGCAGAGTAACTACTTTTGTAAAAACTAGGAAACTAAGAGACCTCAGAAAAGGAATTATGCTTCAGATATAGAGGAACTGAAGCTAAATCCATGAGGCACACAGTGCCTGACTAGGGAGATAGAAGCCTTAAGCAGACCCCATCAAGTGGAAGCAGTCAACAGGCATTTGGAAAGTGCCTACTAGGTTACAGGAACTGCACCAAAGCATTGACAATACAAAGAAAGGCACAAACAAACAGACAAAAAAAAAAGACCCCTTTCTCAAGAATCTCCACAATCAAATGGAGGAGACACAAGCATGTGATTTTTTTTTTTTACAAGCACATAATTTTGTACAGACATGTACATGTATACTTGTATGTTTGTGTGTGTATATATATATATACATATATATACACACCCATATAATATATGTACATAATACATATGTACAGGTACATTTGTACATAGTAATTTGCATATTGCATGTATTTATACACACAAACACACACATATGTAACATAATACGAGTATCTTGACAGTGCAATGAATAGAGTGCTGGGTTTCGAGTCAGGAAAACTTGAGTTTAAATTTAATCCTAGTTAATTGAACCTGGGCAAGTCTCTTGATCCTCCCTGCCTCAGTTTCCTCATATATAAAAAGAAATAGAAAAGGAAATTACAAACTATTATCTATGCCAAGAAAACCCCAAATGGAGTCATGAAGAGTTCAACATAACAAAAATAACTGAAAAATAAAAAATATAAATGTTAGCTACTACTACAAATCTTATTTTATTTCTCTGTAATATATATCTTCTTTGGATATAGTAAATATCTATATATACATATAAACACACGTGCATCCTGTTTGCATATGTGGTACAATATATGCATACATACTAATCAGGAGGCAATATACAAGCATGATTAAAATATGTAAGATGTATTTTATTTACATACAGCATACATATATATATGTATATGTGAGTAGATGGATAGATGGGAGAAACGTAGAAAAATAGATAGATGATAAATAAATATATAGATAAAATGATAGTGGATAGATAGATGATAGATTGACAGAGGGATGATAGATAATAAATTTATGATAAATGATTGATGGGTAGATGATAGATAGATGAGAGGCAGATAGATGATAGATAGTAGATAGTAAATAAATGACAGATGATAACTAAATAGATAGATGATGAATAGATGATAAAGAGAGATAAAGAGATAGATAGACAGACAGACAGACAGACAGAAGGTAGTTAGAGTGGCTCAGCAGATTTAGTATTGGGCCTGAAGGCAGAAAAGACCCGAGTTCAAATCCAACTTCAGACACTTACTAGATGCATCACCCTGGGCAAGACACTTAACTGTTTTCCTTCATACACTGGAAAAATAAATAGCAAACCACTTTAGTGGTGTATAAAATAAAAAATTCTGTGAATATCTCAGAGGTCACAAAAAGTCTATAGTAGTTCCAAAGAGAAAGAAAAAAAAAATAAAGTAAATATGAATGGAAGAGGATTCTTCCATTTGTGCTTCAGCACAAATATAGACTAGTGAAAAATCAAGAGAACTTGGGGCAGAATAGAGGTTTTCCTGGTTCAACCCAAGAAGACCCAAAGAAAGATCTCAGGTTGGGGATTAACCTATGTGAAGTGACAACTCTTCTGCACTAGCTCCACAAAAACACCAAGAGGGAATCCCCGAGGTGAGACGGATTTGCCTGGAGCCTTAGTAGGAGCCACAGAAACTTTTACCAGAAGAACTATGTGTGGAGTCAGAGATCTGAATCCAGGAAGACTGAGGGAACTTTGGCTTATCATGCCAGATCCAGCTGTGCTGCAGAGACAAGGCCTTGAACAAGAAGGAAACAAGACATTAGGAGAGCAAAAGCTCCTGACTACTGACACTTACAGGAAGGGAGAGATTTTGGTTTGGGGTTTTAGGTTAGAGGGGAGAGCTGAATTGAAGCTTGAGGCATCATCTATCCATCCCCATGATTAGGAGTGCTTACATTAATATTTCCCATTTTAAAAAAGGAAAATGAACTGCTAAAGAAGAAAGGACCCAACCATAGAATGGAAATAGGAATTAGAAAGAGTGGGATTCATCTTCAGAGAAGGACTGAAGTACAAAAAGCTTCTTCTACCCTAAAGAGTAATGCTATATGGCTCCCTGCCCAGAGAGAATTTATAGAACTCAAAAAAGAATTTAAAAATCAAATGAGAGACACTGAGGAAAAACTAAAAACTAAAAATAAAAATAAAAACTAACCCAGGAAAACAAGATTATGAAAAAAAAAAAGGTTAGCCAACTGGAAAAGGAGATACAAAGTCTTAAAGATGAAAATAACTTTGTGAAAAATAGAATTGGACAAGGGGAAGCCAGTGAAGCTATAAGAGACCAAGAAGTTAAAAAACAGAATATAAAGAAAAAACAAAAAACTGAACAGGATGTAAAACATTGTAGTTAAAAAAATAGCAGATCTGGAGAACAGATCAAGAGAAAATATATGAATAATTGGACTACCTGAAAGATGTGACCAAAAAAAGAACCTTGACACAATAATGCAAGGAAATAATCCAAGAAAATTTTTCTGAGGGAAGCCAAGAGGAGTTTCCAAGTTTGGAGCCAAGATGGCAGAATAAAACCAGTAAGCTGCTGGAGGTCTCCCAGTTTCCCTCCAAAACCACATGAAACCAAGTCTTTGAATAGAATCTGATCGAATAAAATCACTTTCCAGCTCAAGATAGTTTGGAAGGACTTCAAGAAAGGTCAGTCTTAGTGCGGTGAAAAGGGTGTTCAGCCCAGCTCAGACAGACTCTGGCAAAGTCAGGGAGAGGGTCTTAATCACAGCAAATCAGCAACTAAGACCCTCACTAAAGGACCAAACCAGTGGGGCAGCCCTGCTACCATGTCAGAAAACAAACCTGAAAACAGCAGGCAAAGCTACCAGCTGCAAACGCAAGGGACCCCAGTGCTCATAGCCAAGGCTCAGAGCTGCACAGGAAGTTTGGGGCAGCTCCATCTTTACCCCAGGAGCAGAGCTCCACCTTAAAAGTAAAAAAGAGAAAATAGCAAAAGAAAAGGAAGAGCAAGAAATGTAAAAGAATCTTAACCATAGAAAGCTACTTTGATGACAGAACAGACCAAAACAGCTCAGACTTGGACAAAATGTCCACAGAAGAAATCTCAAAGAGTGATATGAATTAGTCTCAAGCTTAAAGAGACTTCTTGGAAGTGCTCATAAAAGGCTTCAAAAGGCAAATTAGAGAGGTAGAAGAAAAAATGAGAAAGGAAATCAGGGGTGTACATGAGAAAGTCAACAGGTTGGAAAAGGAAGGGGAAAAAAATTGAAGAAACCAACTCCTTAAAAAGGAGAATTAGCCAAATGGAAAAAAAAGAGATACAAAACTAACTGAAAAAAATCACATGTTAAAAGTAAAACAGGGCAAATGGAAGCTAATTATTCTGTCAGACAGCAAGAATCAGGCAAACAAACTAAAAAGAATGAAAAAAATGGAAGAAAATGTGAAATACCTCATTAAAAAAACAGCCGACCTGGAAAATAGATCCAGAAGAGACAGTTAAAATTATTAGCCTACCTGAAGGCCATGACAAAAAAAAAAGAACCTGGATAACATTCTAAAGAAAGCTGCCCCAATATTCTAGAAAAGGGGGGGGAATGCTCATTGAAAGAATTCATTGATCACTTCTGGAAAGACATACCAGAAGGAAAATACCAAGAAATATTGCTTCTAACTCCAGAACTACAGTCTCAAGGAAAAATACTGCAAGATACTAGACAAAAACTATTCAGTTATCAAGGAGCACCAGTCAGGATTACTGAGGATCTGACAGCTTCTATAATAAAGGTTTGGAGGGGCTGGAATACCATATCCCGAAAAGCAAAGGACCAGGGGTTACAACCAAGAATTAACCACAGCCCAGCAAGATGACATCAAAGAAAAAGATAATAAGGGGAAAAAAAAGTCTATAATGGAAAAAGAGGAAAGAGGAGTTTCAGTGAGACAATTAGTTAACATAAAGAAGTACAAAAAACCTATTACAATAGAGGGAAAGAAGGGAGAGGGATAAGCATTGTCTGAAACTTGATCTTATCAGTTTTGGCTTTAAGAGGGAATAACATAATCATTTAGTTAAGCATTCAAATTTATCTAACCTTATAAAGAAGTAGGTGGAGACCACATAGCAAGATAATATCTAAATGGGTTCATGATTTAGATATAAAGAGTGATATATTATAAGCAAATTAGAGGAATATAGGATAGTTTACCTCTAAGACCTGTGGAAAAGGAAGAAATTTATGTCCAAAGAACTGGAACTCTTAATTGAACATCAGATAGATAATTTTGACTACATTAAGTTAAAAAGTTTTTGTACAAACAAAACTAATGCAGACAAGATTAGGAGGGAAGCAATAAATTGGGAAATCATTTTCACATTTAAGGGTTCTAATAAAGGCCTCATTTCTAAAATATATAGAGAATTGTCTCATATTTATAAGAATTCAAGCCACTCTCCAATCGATAAATGGTCAAAAGATATGAACAGACAATTTTCAGATGAAGAAATTGAAACTATTTCTAGTCACATGAAAAGGTGCTCCAAATCACTATTGATCAGAGAAATGCAAATTAAGACAACTTTGAGATACCACTACACACCAGTCAGATTGGCTAAGATGACAGGAAAACATAATGATGAATGTTGGAGGGAATGTGGGAAAAATGGGACACTGATACATTGTTGGTGGAACTGTGAACAGATCCAACCATTCTGGAGAGCAGTTTGGAACTATGCTCAAAAAGTGATCAAACTGTGCATAACCTTTGACCCAGCAGTGTTTCTGTTGGGCCTATATCCCAAAGAAGATCATTATATACAGCAACAACAAGACTAAATGAGGATCAATTCTGATTGACATGGCTCTCTTAAACAATGAAATGTTTCAAACCAGTTCCAGTTGTTTAGTGAAGAAAGCCATATACACCCAGAGAGAGGGATATGAAATGTGGACCACAACATAACATTTTCATGCTCTCTATGGATGTTTGCTTGCATTATGTTTCCCTTCTCAGATTTTTTTTCTTGTAGATCCGACTTTTCTTGCACAGAAAGATAACTGTAAAAATATGTATACACCTATTCTATTTGTCAAGTATTTTAACATAATTAACATGTAGTGGACTTCCTGTTATCTAGGGGAGGGGTGGGGACTAAGGGGTAAAATTTGTAACTGAAAGCTTTGTAAGGGTCAATGGATAGAAGCCAGGTAAGAAACACTAAGGAAAAAGGAAAGAGAAGAGGGAGAAGGGGAAACAGAAGATAAAGTAGTGGGTGGAGTGGGTTAAAAAAACATTACTAAGAGAAGGGGGGAGGGGTGATAAGAGATAAGGTAGTGAGTGGGATGGGTACAAAAAAACCCACTAAAACAGGGTAGAAAGAAGGAATAAAAGTATATACAGGGGAGAAAATATAATATCCATTTCTATTAAAAAGACTAGAGAACTAAAGGATAAAAAAAGGATATTTTTACTTAAAATAATAAATAATATCTATCTAAAACTAACAGCAAGCATTATTTGTAATGGACAGAAGGTGAATGCATTTCCAAAAAGAGCAGGGATGAAACAAGGATACCTATTATGACTACTATTATTCAACATTGTACTACAAATACTGGCTTTAGCAATAAGAAAAAAAGATGTTAAAGGATCAGAATAGGCAATGAGGAAATAAAAACTATCACTCTTTGCATTTGATATGATAATAGACATAAAGAATTCTAAAAAATTTTCTAAAAACCTATTGGAAACAATTAACAACTTTATCAAAATTGCAGGATATGAAATAAACCCACACAAATTATCAACATTTCTGTATATTGCTGACAAAGTTGATCAACAAGAGATAGAAAGAGAAATTCCATTTAAAATTATTATAGAGAAAATAAAATACATGGGGGTCTACCTGTCAAGACAAACTCAAGAACTATGTGAACCAATTACAAAACACTTCTTACACAAATAAAATCAGATATAAACAATTGGGATAATATCAATTGCTCATGTGTAGGCCAAACTAACATAGTAAAAATGTTAATTCTGCCTAAATTGATCTACTTGTTCAGTGCCATACCAATCAAACTGACCAAAAAAATTTTATAGTACCAGGAAAAATAATAAGAAAATTCATCTGGAAGAACAAAATGCCAAGAATATCAAAGAAATTAATGAAAAAAACCCAAAGGATGGTGACTTAGCAGTATGAGACCTAAATTTATATTATAAAGCAATAGTCAATAAAACTATCGGGTACTGCCTGAAAAATAGGATGGTAGATGAGTGGAACAGATTATATGCACATAACACAATTCAAATCCTATAGTAATTTAGTTTTGTTTTTGTTTTTGTTTTTTGTTTTTAATAAATTCCCAAACTCCAACTACTGGAATAATAACTCACTATTTGACAAAAATTTCTGGGAAAACTTGAAAATAATATGTCAGAGATGCAGCATAGATTTACATGAACTGATGCCGAGTGAAACAAGCAAAACCAGAAATACATTGTACACAATACCAGCAAGAATGTGAAATGATCAACTATGAAAGGTTTAGTTCTTCTCAGTAGTTCAGTGATCCAAAGCAATCTTAATAGATTTTGGGAAAAAAATGCCATCTGAATTTAGAAAAAGAACTAAGAAGATTAAATGTAAATCAACACATGTTATGTTCACTACTTTTTTCTGTGTTTTTTTTTAACTTTCCCATGATTTTTTTCCTTTTGCTCTGATTTTTCTCTCTCAACATGATTTAATAAAGCAATGTGTCTTTAAAGAAAAAGAAAGAAAGAAAGAAAATTGTGCTGAAGTGATAAAACATGAGGGAAAAATGAAAATAAGAAAATCCATCAATCACCACTTCAAGAAGATCCTTTGTGGAAAACACTTGGTATTATTATTGCCAAATATTGAAACCCCCAGATCAAAGAGAAAATTTTGCACAAAACAGAAAAAAAAATTCAAATATGCTGGAGCTACAATTAAAAATGCACAGAACTGGACAGAACCAAGATTGTGGAGAGGAAAGATGTCTTTATCTGAGCTCTTCCTGACATTCCTCAGATCAACACAAAATCAAGCCTCTAAACTGGTTTTGGTGTAACAGACCGCACAAATATTTGGAATGTAACAAATTTTCAGCAGAAGAGATTTTGGAAGAACTTAAGAACAGATCTAACATCCTGATAACATTAAAAGCAAATCATCTCTAGATGAAGACCCAATGAGTAATATGAGTTGGTTCCCATCCCAAAAATTTTTCTTGGAAGAATTCTAAAAGGATCTTAAAAGAGTTAGAAGAAAAATGGGGGAAGGAAATGAGAACATTGCAGCAGAATTTGGAAAAGGAAACAGAAATTATCTGAAGAAAATGCCTTACAAAATAGATTTAGTGAATGGAAAAAACAAATAACTCCTTACAAAATATATTTGACAAAACATAAAAGAAAAACAACTCCCTGAAAAACAATTTGTGACATGGAAAAAAGAAATCCATTGAACAAAACAACTCATTTAAAATTTCAATTGGTCAAATACAAAAGGAGCTAAAAAGATAAGTGAAGAAAATAATTCACTAAAAATTAGAATTGAACAAGTGGAAATGAATGATTCAATGAGACATCAAGAATTAGTCAAACAAAATCAAAAGAAATGCAAAAATAAAAGAAAATGTAAAATATCTCATTGTAAAAACAACTGACCTGGAAAACAGATCTATGAAAGATAATCTAAGAATTATTGGACTTTGTGAAAACCATAATGAAAAAAAAGAGCCTAGACATCGTCTTTCAGGAAATAATCAAAGAAAACTGCCCTAATGTCCTAGAACTAGAGGATAAAATAGCTGTTGAAAGATTTCACCAAACACTTCCTTAAATGAAGTGAAAACTCCAAGGAATATCATAGCTAAACTTCAGGATTATTGTATCTAAAGAGAAAATATTGCAGGCAGCCAGAAAGAAACAATTCTAATATTGAGAAGCCACAATCAGGATTACTCAGCAGTGAGCAGCTTCCACTATAAAGGATTGCAGGGCCTGGGATGTGATATTATGAAAGGCAAAGGAACTTGGATTACAATCAAGAATCAACTATCCAGCAAAATTGAACATGATCTTTCAGGAAAGAAGATGGACATTGAATGATTCATTTATTTCTGATGAAAAGACCAGGGCTGAACAGAAAATTTGATCTCCAAATATAGAACTCAAGAGAAGCATAAAAAAATAAAAAGGAAAGAACTCTTGAGAAATGTATTTCTGTTATGGGTATACTTAGAGAGTTCAGGTATAATTTGATTTTATTGTGAGAATATAAAAAAAAAAGAAACTAGAGGTGGAAAGGGGATTGTACTGGAAGAAGAGGAAAATGGAAGTAAAATGAGGGAGCAAAAAAGACCTATTATAATTGAGGGAAATAAGAGAGGGGGATGAACATTGTATGAATCTTACTATCATCAGATTTGGCTCAAAGAGAGAATATCAGACATATTTAGCTTTACAGAGAAACTTCTCTCACCCTATAGGGAAGTAGGAGGGATAAGGGGAAAGAAAAGGGAGGAAGTAATAGAAGGGAAAACAGAAGTCATAGGGAAAATGTATAAGAAAGGGAGAGAAGCTGTAAAAGGAAAAGAGGTGGTCCAAAACAAAATATTGGGCAGGAGGGAAAGGGGAAAGGAAAGAGAAAAGTGTAACAGTAAAAATAAGAGTACAGGAAATACAGAATTAGTAATTTTAACTGTGAATGCGAATGAGATGAACTCTACCATAAAATGGAAGCAAACAGCAGACTGGATTAAAAGTTAGAATCCTACACAAGAAGTACATTTAAAGCAAAGTGATACATACAGAGTAAAGGTAAAAGGCTGGAGCAGAATCTATTGTGCTTCAGGTGAAGTAAAAAAATAAGAAGGGGGTAGCAATCCTGATCTCAGATGAAGTAAAAGCAAAAATAGATTTAATTAAAAGAGATAAGGAAGGAAACTATATTTTGCTAAAGTGTACCATAGACAAAGAAGTAATATCAATACTAAAGTTATATGCAGCAAATGGTATTGCATCCAAATTCCTAGAGGAGAAGGTAAGAAGACAGTAAGATGAACAGCAAAACTATACTTGTGGGAGATCTCAACCTTGCTTTCTCAGAACCAGATAAATTGAACCACAAAATAAATAAGAAAGAAGTTAAGGAGGTAAATAGAATTCTAGAAAAGTTAGGTATCATAGATCTTTGAAGAAAATTGAATGGAGACAGAAAGGAATATACTTTTTTTTCCAGTGGTTCATGGAAACTACACAAAAAAACTATATATTAGGGCATAAAGCCTTCAAAATCAAATGTAGAGAGGCAGGAATAGTAAATGCATCTTTTTCACATCATGATGCAATAAAAATTTCATGTAACAAAGGGCCAGGGAAAAATAGACCAAAAATTAATTGGAAACTCAATAATCTGATTCTAAAGAATGTGTGGGTGAAATAGAAAGTCATAGACACAATCAATAATTTCATCCAAGAGAATGACAATAATGAAACTTTAGGTATCTTCTAAGGCTCTGTCATGGTTCTTCTCTTTCTATATACTATTTACTTGGCAATCTGTTAATAACTAATGTAATGGAGTACAAATATATTGATTCCACTGTCATTTTTGACAGTTCACCCTATTTCCTTTGCTACTTTTTTGTTCATTTTTGTAAGGAATAAAATCACTGGTCTCTTTACACACAGAATTTTTTTTTTTTGCTCAAGAGATTTATTTATTTTTTATAATAGCTGTTTGTTTTTCAAAATACATGCAAAGATGGTTTGCAACATTCACTCTTGCAAAACCTTGTGTTCCATATATTTATCTTTCCCTTCCCATCTCAACCTTTCCCTAGATAGCAAGTAAGCCAATATAGGTTAAACATGTGGAATTTTTCTAAACATATTTCCACACATCATGGTGCACAAGAAAGTCAAATTTAAAAGGGAAAAAATGAGAAAAAAAACTAAGCAAGCAAAGAACAACAAAAATGTTGAAAATGCTGTGTTGTGATCCATACTCACTCCCCACAGTACTCTCTGGGGGTACAGATGGCTCTTTCCATCACAAGTCTATTGGAATTGGTCTGAATCATCTCATTGTTGAAAAAGAGCCAAGTCCATCACAGATGATTATCACATAATCGTGTTATTTCTGTGTACAATGTTCTTTTGGTTCTGCTCATTTCACTCAGCATCAGTTCATGCAAGTCTTTCCAGGACTCTCTGAAATGATCCTGCTGGTCATTTCTTACAGAACAATAATATTCCATAACATTCATATACTATAATTTATTCAGCCACTCTCCAATTGATGGACATCCATTCAGTTTCCAGTTTCTAGCCACTACAAAAAGGGCTGCCACAAACATTTTTGCACATGTGGGTCCTTTTCCTTCCTTTAACATCTCTTTGGGATATAAGCCCAGTAAAAACACTGCTGGATTAAAAGGTATGCACAGTTTTATAGTCCTTTGGAGCTCCAAGTTGAGAGGTGTGAAGTGGTACCT
This sequence comes from Myrmecobius fasciatus, assembly GCA_023553655.1. NCBI lineage: Eukaryota > Metazoa > Chordata > Mammalia > Dasyuromorphia > Myrmecobiidae > Myrmecobius > Myrmecobius fasciatus. Next base: position 253,734 of record JAJPUD010000792.1, on the reverse strand, counting down.
CAGATTTTCTTAATTTGCAATTTTCTTGTCAATAATTATTTAGAGCATTTTTTCATATGATGAAAGATAGCTTTAATTTATTTTTCTGAAAATTGTCTGTTCATATCCTTTGCCCATTTATGACTTGAGAAATGACTTCTATTCTTGTGAATGTGACTCAGTCCTCCAGATATTTTAGAAATAAGGCCTTCATCAGAACTATTGGATATAATTTTCCCCCCAGTTTTCTGCTTTCCTTCCAGTCTTGACTGCTTTGATTTTGTTTGTACAAAAACTTCTTAAATTTAATATAATCAAAATTATCCATTTTGCATTTCATAATGTTTTCTAGTTCTTCTTTGACCATAAATTCCTTCCTTCTTCACATATCTGAAAGGTAGAGTATCTCTTGTTCTTCCAATTTGCTTTTAGTTTCACCCTTAATTTCTAAATGTGGAACCCATTTTGACCTTATTTTGATATAGGGTTATTAGGTGTTGTTCAATGCCTAGCTTCTGTAATACCATTTTCCAATTTTCTCAGCAATTTTGATCAAATAGTGAGTTCTTATTCTAGAAGCTGGGGTTTTTGGGTTTATTGAACACTAAATTACTATAGTCATTGCAGAATTTTTTAAAGGGGAAATTTGAATCATAAGATTTGTAATTGAACTTGTTTGAGATCATACAATTAGGAAATCTGAGTCTGAATTTGACCCATCTTCCTTATTCCAAGTCCAGGACACCATGCCATCTAGTTGCCTCAAAGCAATAAAATATCCGTATATCTGCAGAGAAAAACTAGGTAGAGCAATGGATGGAACACTCATCCTAGAGTTAGGAGGACCGGAATTCAAATCTGACCTCATCTACTTGCTAGTTGTCCTTGGGCAAGTGGCTTAAGCCTATTTGCCTCAGTTCCTCATCTGTAAAATGAGCTGGAGAAAAAAAGAAACAAATTCCATTATCTTTGCCAAGAAAACCCCAAATGGGGTCACAAAACTACAGAATTGATTGAACAATAAATGATTAGAAAATTGTACGACTTTGGGGCATTCACTAGTTGAATTAATTAGGTTCTAACTATATTTCCACCTCTTAGAATCCCTAGTTTCTTTTGTCTTAGCTCCAGTTCCATCTGATATATGAAGTCTTTCCTGATAGATATCCACAGTTGCTAATTGTTCCTTTCTCCAATCAACTTGTATCTGTTTTGTACATATTTCTTATAGATTATGTATGTACATATTATCTTTTCTAATGAAATGTTAACTCTCTGAGGGCAGAGATTCTTTTACTTTTGCCTGTATTCCTGATACCTCAAATTGCTTGGCACATTGCATATTATTAATGCTCAATTGGATATTGATGAAGAAGAGTTTGGAGATACTAAACATGTTGAGTCCCAAATAGTTTCACACACACGAAAATGAAATCATTTAACAGCCTAGAAAGGAATGGTTACCAGTATAGGAGTCATTTCTGAATCAGCTGTCCTTCAGTGAGAAGAGAGAGGGGAAAGGGTTATATTGGGGTTGTAAGACTTGGTTGATTTGGAGGATCAAAGATATAAAAAAATCAACCCTATGTCAAAACAGAGCTCTCCAGTAATTTAACAGAGGCCCTAATGCCTTGCTGAATATCTTTCTGCCCCAATATTTTTGCCTGGCAAATATTGAAGCAGAGGGTCTTCTGTAATAATAGCTAACATTTATGTAGTACTTTAAGGTTTACAGAGTGCTTTACAAATATCTCATTTTATCCTCATAACAACAGCTATTATTATTCACATTTAATAAATGAGAAAATTGATATAGAATTAAAATGACTTGCCCAGAGTCACAAAGTCATGAAGCACCAGCAGCTAGGGTTGAACTCAGATTTTCCTTACTTCCTATCTCCAGGTCTATTATTCTAAGCACTGTTATATTTCCCTTTCTATTGTAAGTAAAGTTATTTTTATTGCACGTTATGGTCGACAATTATTTTGTTATTGAACCCAGATCACCAAACTAAACTGTCTTGACTGATAATTCAGAAGTAAAAGTGATGTAAAAACAAAAGATATTAATAAAAAACTTTTTAAAATTAAAGAATCTTAGAACTGGGAAGAAATTTTGAACTAATTCAACCCTGATATTTTTTACAGATAAAAGTTTCCACCTAGAGAAAGAAAATGTCACCCAATGTGATGCTTACTGAAGAGTAGAGACTTGAACTTACATCCCCCAACTTTCAGTCCTAAACTCTTTGTACTGTAACTCACCACATGTACCCCAATTTATGCTCTATTTTCTTCTGTTTTTCCTTTTTTTATTAAAAAGCCCTGACAAGCACATCAATGAGGCAACCACTTGCTTCCATAACAGTTTGATGAATACATAATAAGAGCCTCTTATCAGATAAATTTGCTGCAATTAGCCTTCAAATCACACAATACCATCTGTGTTTTTTTAAAACACCCAAATGTCATTAACGTCTGCAAGAGGAACATAGTCATTGATGGAGGTACAAAAATTAATGAAACGGCATAAGCGTTGGATTGTGTTTTGGAAGGAAAAAGCCAGGATTTCTTCATAAAAGGGTAGAAAGTCAAAGTCTCACAAGTAGGAGGTCACCTCAGGGCTAGCTTCTTTTCAGGACCTGAAAGAAAACTGTCTCTCTTTAGAATTTGGCTGTTCAGAAAGAAACCGTATAGCATTTCCAAGGATTTCTTTAATCATTTTGCTAATTTAATCATTTTTTTTTTCAATTGGCCCATAGATGGAATAACTCTTTTTGTTAGAATAATCTCTAAAACCTGACTCCTCCTTGGTAGATAAAAGCGAGGCTTCAGAGCCTATGGAGCTTCTATTTGGGATTCTTTGGTAAAATTATAGTACCAAGGATCAGAATCACTGAATTTTTTTCTGTTGGTTTTTTTTTTTTTTGATGTGGGGAAATTAGATTTCATTTCTTTTTTTTTTCTTCAGGCAATGAGTTTAACTTCATAATTGGAGAATTAATATCACTTGGCAGGTCAGAACAAACTTGTTTGTCCCTAAGGCTTCCCTTACCCTTGCCCCTCCTTCTTCTGTGCATTTTCTCTTATCCTGTCACTCTTTACAATTGTTATTAGCATAGCTCTAATTCAGTGTTTCTTGCACTTTTCCCTGTGCTTTTAAAAAAAGCTCCTGATTAATCTTCCAGAGTCCAGTCTTTCCCCCCTCCAATTCATAGGATTGCCAGAGTATTCTGACCTTATCATTTTCCTGCTCAAAAATCTTTATTGGCTCCCCTTTGCTTACTGAATAAGATTCAAACATACAAAGATCTCTACCATCTAGATCCAAACAGTTTCTTTAGCCTTAACTCACACTACTTCCTCTCATATGTTCTATGCTCTAGCCAAAATGAGCTATTCCCTTAATTCATCTATCACTATTTTACCTTTCAGGCTTAACTCAGACTGTTCCCTATACCTAGAATGCCCTACCTCTGATGTTTATCTATTGATCTCCCATTGTCATTTAAAATTCCACTCAGTAATTACCTTCTCTGAAATTTTCTTCCATTCCCATAGTTAGAAAAAACCTCTTTTTCATTTAATTTCAGAGTCAATCTGTCTCCTATTTTCCTCCAACTTCTTCACGTGTCTTTGTGCCATCCCCCATGCCCAAAATAGACAACCACCAATCCCATTCAACAAATATTTATTAGATATTTATTAAGTAGGAAGTATCAAAAAATACAAAGTACACAAGATACGAAGACAGGAAAGAAGCAATTCTTGAAAGCATGTTGAACATCCACTTGCCATCCTCCATGCTGATGATCTCTCTAGAAATGATCTCTAGAAATCATAGCTTAATCTACTCAGCTTGGGGTCATCCTGTCCTGATAGGTGAGCAGCCAATAGATACACTCTCTCTAGCTGACTTTGGTCCCTAGAGGATGTTTTTAAAGCAACCAATTATCTCTCTTGACCATCTCCTTGTCAACTGCTATGCTGGTGAAAAAATATATCCATCCTGCCTTCCTTACTGTAGGCAAACTCAATCCAAACAATAATATATTTGCTTCTGAAAAAAAAAAAAAGGTAATTAAGTCCTCCATTGCTCCACTTAGAATCCTTATGACTTCCCAAACCAAGACATCTTTTCCTGACTATTATTCTATCATATAGATGGCTTGCTTCCCCTTTCTAGAAATCTTTCAATGGTTTAAATCCGAGTATCCTGGCATGTCATGACTTAAAAGGTAGTAACTCTACAAATCTTTTCTTTAAAAACGTTGGACTTTATTCTTACTCAGTTTCTAATATTAGGTAATCTCTCTATCTCTGTTTCTGTCTCTGTCTCTCTGTATCTCTTTCTCTCTCTGTCTTTCTCTTCTCTTTTCTTTATCTGTCAGTTTTTAATGTGAAAAATTCTTTCTTTTCATACTTTATGCCAGCAAACTGTTCACATATAAATGGGGCATCATCCTATATCTTTATGTGCTCAAACTGCTCCAATATCATCTGAAATTTCTTAATATTTATATTTTATCAGTTTTTATTAAACTAAGTTATTTTCTATTTTCAGTGATCAAAATATTCATCTATAATAGTAATAATAGCTTCCATCTTTCATCTATTACTATAATTCTTTTTCTTTATATGAAAAGAATAGTAATAAAATGAAAAAGAAAAAGAGCATCAATATAATATTTAAAATACACAAAGGAAACAAAAATAGGTTCAGCGAAAGAGATAAAGTTTGCTACTTCTGTGTAAAATTTAATGTATGCTTTTAAATATATACATATATGTATATATATACATACTTTAAAACAAATTGGACATAGCAAAAATTCCTAGTTTAATAAGTAATCCTATTTTCTGTTTTTAATTATACATTGAAAGTCTGTTCATTGAATATTACTAAGTTCACAATTTAAATTGATAAAGTTGAGCATCACACAAAAGTCATTGAAGAAGCACGTGATTTTCATGTGTAAGTTGTAATTATTACAACTTACGCATGAGAATCATGAGAAATATAAAAGACATCATCAAAGAAATGCATGATTATAAGCCAGTGACAGAGGAAAAGCAAAGAAGAATAACTGAGAGAAAGCCTACACATTCCACATGTATACATGCCATGAGAAGAGAATAAGCATTTATTAGGTGCTTACTATATGCCAGATAGTGAGCTAAGTACTTTACAAATATGATCACACTTGATCTTCACAACAATCCTACTGTTATTATTCCCATTTTTCAAATAAGGAAACTAAGGCAAACAGAAATGAACTAATTTGTTTACGGTCATACAACTAGCAAGTTTCTAAGGGCAGATTTGAACTCAGATGTTCCTGACTCCAGGTCTGCTGCTTTATCCTTTGTACTACTAATACTTAGGGAATAGTAATGAATCAATACCTGTGGAAAGTAATGAAGTCTCTTCTAGGGTTATCTATACTCTGTCTCAATGCTATAGAAGAATATGAACCAGAACTGTATAGGATGGGCTGGCACAGACATGCTGCTACCCACATTCTAGAGAAAATGCCCACATGGATGAATATTTTTAATGAAAGGACATCAAGAGCATCCCTGATTTTGACTGGGTTACCTGACATGGAATGGGACAGGAGTTTCAAATCTTTGTTGCATACTCTTAGCATAGTGGCTTTGCAAATCATAGGTGTTTAATAAATACTTTTTGATTAATTGGTTGATTTTCTGAGTGGCATAAGATCATAGATTTAAAGCTGGAAAGATCCTTAAAATTTATTGAATCTGAAATTCCTCCCCATCCTACCCCATTGTGCAGTCATGAAAATTGAAGGCTATACAAGTAAAATGATAGATGCTTTGCTGAGCTGACATTTACCCTTGATTAGTCCCTGATTATTTGTATCAGTGTGATTGCTGGTTGAAAGTCTGGGAAAGACTGCCTAGGTTTTGGTAATCCATGGAAAAAATTTCTTTTTGGTGATCTTTCTCTTTCAAATAATTATTCTTTACCACTTCTTCCTCTCCCTTGGACTTTCAACGAAGTATAAACATATGTGTGTCTTGGAGTATAGGGAAAGAACTGTGGCAGTCACAGTAGCTCCAAAAAATATTTAATCGTAGGAGCAAACACTTGTCTAAGAGAGAATGAGGTCCTGGCTTCCTTCTTCTACTTCCTTTTTCCTCCCCTGAACACAGTGACTAGTGATCCTGACAAATGGACATTTCTAGTTTCGGTGGCTACCTCAAGAGTTCCTAAGTCAGGTATTATCTGATTTTCTTCACAGAACAGCACTTTTCGGAGAAGATAACCACGGCCAGATCATTCAGTAGCTGAAGGACAAAAGAAAGTCATGTCCTGAGTGACAAGAAGCTCTGAACCTTAGGAGTTACTCATGCAGTGTAGGTCTGAATATATGTGAAATATTTGGTTGGCAATCCCACAGAATTGTCTTTCCTTTCCAAGGGGAGTATAATGAGTATAATGTCCTTTTAAGCTGTTATATGTTTTCTGTATTTCTTTGTGTGTGTGTGTGTACCTATGAGTCTTTTATGTCTTATGCATTTTCTGTGGAGGAAAAAAGCAGTTCTTCTGTGTCTGACACCCACATTGTATATTGAATACCTTTTCTAGAAGGAAACTTGTTATTCAGATTAAGGGGGAGAAATTAGATATTAGCCATACTTAAGAGCTAGTTTTTTTAGAGGCAGCTAGATGGATCTGTGGATAAGATGCTACACCTGGAATGAGAAAGATCTAATTTTACTACAACAACATCAATTTTCCCCAGTATTTTATTCTAGTTTGATGTGACAGTCAGTGACAGAGGGCCTAATGCATTTTGAGCTCCTCCAAAGTCAGCTCTTCTATGACTCCAAGTAATCTGGGACCACATGAGCCCAGAGAAGAGGCATGCCTGGGCCACAGAATACACTGGTATTATCTGTCAGAGACATTGTTAAAGATATTCATCGTCACACTGAATAAGGCTACTGAGATCTCAGAAAGCTTTTAGCTCCAAAACTCTCGAACTCTGTTTCTGAAACTGACTCTATATTGTTATATCTAATCAATAGCTCTTTATTTAAATATTTCAAGGCCATTTTTAAATTTTTAAGTAAGCAATGCCTTCCAAACTTATCTCTTCTTTTTCATTATTATCCCCAGGTCTTTTTCTGCATTACTGTTTTCCTAGACACTAGCTTCTATTTTATATTTATGCTTATTATGATTTCTCCCCAGGTAGATTGCCTTACATTAATCTATATTAAATCACTAACTTCCAAACACTTTCATTCTTTCTTGTTGTTCTACTTTCTTGAGTAACTAATCATTTCTCAAAACTTCAAATCATCTGAAAATATAATCAACTCAGAGTTTGCATTTTCTTCTAAATCAATTTTTTTATAGAGGGAATTGCTGAAATAGCATAAATTAACCCAAGGAAGAATCTAATAGAAGAAACTCTTGTTTTATGGTTGACAGGGAGAAAATTTCTTTTTTTAAATTTTTATCTTTTGAGGAAAGAGGGGAGAGTAATAATATAATACAATACATTAACTCAGGGTTAGATTTCAAAGAATCAGCCCAAAAGTACAAGTGCAAAAAAGCTATACAAACTGAAGAAAACGTATACTTAAATATGACTTTGTAGTATTTATTGATAATAAACAATCATTGGTGCATGTATAAAACATACAAAAATACATATGCCAATTAGTCATACTAGCCAGCTATTTTCTCGACTGTGTATTCTGTTCTCCAAAGCTTCAGAGTAGGTCCAAGAAATCCTGTCCCTACACAAAGACTGACAGGGTAGGCCCAAAAGTTATTATTAGTTGTTAGGTATAGTGTTATTTTATACTCAAGAGGACAAATGAAACTGGAACCTTTTTCTGTTATGCAGAGAGTCTCCTGATGCCTTTTTGCTTAAGTAATAGATGAGAAAGAAAATGAAGGTTGGTAAAATAGTGAAGTTCCTTTATGGTCAAATAGGGAGGGATAGAATACATACATATCTATGAATTATTGTAGCTATTTCTGTATATTTGCCCTCTCCAGGGAAATTGACCCAGTCTGGCCATTCAGGCATGAAGTATAATTCAATAATAGTACAAATATTTATTAAAGCATCTAGTAAAGCAGAACATTGTTCTAAGAAAGAGAAAATACAGAATTTAGATAAGACATAATTCCTTCAAATGATATAGTATGGTCAGGTCACAACTCTCCTTGGTTCTCAAGAGCAATTCCAACTGGCTCTGTCTTGAGTTCATGTGTAGCTATCTTAAACTGAGAATGTGAGACCAGCAGAAATCCAAACAGGAAGGCATAAAAAATGAGACCTCTCATTAATCTGACTACTCTCTGAAGTATTTGAACACACAGGATTTTTTTTTCATGAAAAATTTTAGTTAAAAATAGTACTCCTGACAAGAATATTGATACAAAACTTCGGGAAATTCTGCTCCAAGGGTTTGCTGCAGCCAGCTCTTACTGGTTCCCCAAAAGACAAATGTTAAATTTTCAGTGAGAGAATTTTCGCCTTGGAAATAGGCAAATATCAGAACTTGATTTATTGTTTTGCTGATTGTCTAGACTTGAGATAGTGATGGAGAAAATGTGAATAATATAAATTCAATTTAAAAGTATCTCTTTCATATACTTTTATTTGAGAGATGGTTGTTAAAATTTACCAGCACACTGAAACTGGTCCTATATCAGCAGAGGCATAAGTTGGGAATGTACTTTAATGTAAACAAACTGATTAATAAAAATTTGCATTTACATGTGGTCCCTGGGACACTCCTCAAATGTGGGCTCCTAGAAAATCTCCTTCAAATTTGATGAACCCACTCAAAACTATAGCTTCACAAGCCCTCAATGATGCTTTTTAGTCAAAAAATTAGTTTTTTAGACACATTTATTCAATCAGCACAGTAAAGTTTAGAAAGAAATTTTAAAATCCCTTTCATGAATGCAGAATTATTTTCTATCACATGTTATAACACCAATGGAGGAGGAGATTCATGTAAAGAATACATATGACTAGAAAACATACATGGAGAGACATAGAAGGGAGCATATGTGTGGCTAGTTAGCATTGAGAGGCACACAACTGGAACCCCTAATTATATAATTATATATATGACTAATTTTATATATGACTAGGACAGCTTCCACTGCTGATGCTACCTGGCTACTGGTATTATCTGATGATATAACAGTTTTCTGCTGTGTGAGAGCTGCTGAACATCACATCTCTCATCTCTGCTAAGTGTGTTTGAAACCCTCTCTCTGCTGATTTTGTATTTCTCAAGCTTCTTTATGCTATCATCATCTATGTTTCAGGACCTATTAAAGTCTTTGGCAAGGCTTTTGGTTTCCATCTGCTAAGGTGCACTTTCTAAGAATCTTCTCTCAAGCAAGAATAATCTAGCAGCTTTTCTCTCATCTAAATCAACAATCCACCTTACCTAGCTAAAGGAAATTACAAAAATGCTATAGAGTCTGTTTTGGGTTAAGATTAAATTTATGGTAATATGGTAATATTTCAGAACTCTTAGTTCTGGACAGCTCTCTGATTTAAGGTTAGAGATTGTTTTAACTATTTTATGTGGATTCTTTATCCCTAATATCCAAATTGAAGACCATCCTCTTCCCCCTAAAAAAGATCCATAGGTGATATGTGAAAACTGGGGCTACAAAACCCCTTTTGATCACAAGACATATAAACAAGAATGAAGCTAAGCAGAGAAGGCTGTGATTAATCCTCACTCACCAAACCTCTTATCCATATTGCTACCTTTACTGTCATGATAAAAAGTAATAAAGTCTTTGACTTTTACTGGAGTCTGACTCACCCAAGACCTCACAGTCTCCCTATAAAATGCATAAGCAAAAGGTTAATTATTTGCTTTTCTAAAAGATAATTCTTTTTTCAAAAAAAGAGAAAGAAATGATGTATGATTCCTTCAAGTAGTCAATAAGAAAATGACACTGTGACCTCTATGACTTTTTTCTACTCTGAGATCCTATTAGTTCAATATTTTCCAACACGGATCATGGACTCTTAGTAGGGATACAGTTATTCCCAAGGATCTGCAAATCAAGGTCCAAATGAAGCACTGACATTTTGATCTTGACTTAGTTCCAACAAAATGTCTATTATGAGTCAGTATAATAAGTCTGACAGCAAAATTAAACTTATAAATATTATATCATACTGATTCACCATTCTTTTCTATAGATAGATAGATAGATAGATACCCAGGATGGTAAAATACAAATTCATTTAAACTCCTTATTGAATTCATAGTATCTTTTGGTAATTCTATATTTTCTCATTTGATGGTAAGTATTGATGATAACTCCTAAACCTCGGGATTTATTTTGAGTTAAAAACTATTGGAAAATGATGGGAACTACTGGATTAACACATTAAATATATGATTTTATTTATAAAGATTCTACCTACATGCAGATATAAAAGAGCACATGTACTGTTTTCTACTGTTTTTTTCTTTTTTTTATTAAAGCTTTTAATTTGTATAACATATGTATGGGTAGTTCCCCAGCATTGATCTTTACAAAGCTTTCCATTACAACTTTTACCCCCAGCCCCCTCCCCTCACCTAGATGGCAGGAAGTCCACTACATGTTAATAATGTTGAAATACTTGGCAAGTTATGCAAGAAAAATCCTATCTACAAGAAAAAAAGAAAATCAGAGAAAGGCAACACAATGCAAGCAAATGTCAATAGAGATCATGAAAATGTTATGTTGTGGTCCATATTTCATATCCCTCTCTCTGGGTGTATATGGTTTTCTTTTTTTTTAATAAAAGCTTTTTATTTGTATAACATATGTATGGGTAGTTCCCCAGCACTGATCTTTACAAAGCTTTCCATTACAAATTTTACCCCCAGTCCCCTCCCCTCCCCTAGATGGCAGGAAGTCCACTACATGTTAATAATGTTGAAATGCTTGGGAAATTATGCAAGAAAAATCCTATCTACAAGAAAAAAAAGAATCAGAGAAAAGCAACACAATGCAAGCAAATGTCAATACAGATCATGAAAATGTTACATTGTGGTCCATATTTCATATCCCTTTCTCTGGGTGTATATAGTTTTCTTCAGTGAACAATTGGATCTTGTTTCAGACAATTCTTTATTGCAGAGAGTCATGTCCATCAGAATTGATCATCATGTAATACTGTTGTTGCTGTGTATGATGATCTCCTGGTTCTGCTCGTTTCACTCAGCATCAGTTCATGCAAGTCCCTCCAGACCTCTCTGAAATCGTCCTGCTGGTCGTTTCTTACAGAGCAATAATATTCCATAACATTCATATACCATAATTTATTCAGCCACTCTCCAATTGATGGGCATCCCTTCAGTTTCCAGTTTCTAGACACTACAAAAAGGGCTGCTACAAACATTCTTGCACATGTGGGGCCCTTTCCCTCCTCTAAGATCTCTTTGGGATATAGGCCCAGTAGAAACACTGCTGGGTCAAAGGGTATGCACAGTTTGACAACTTTTTGAGCATAGCTCCAAATTGCTCTCCAGAATGGTTGGATCCGTTCACAGTTCCACCAACAATGTATTAGTTTTCCAGTTTTCCCACATCCCTTTCAACATTCATCGTTATCTTTTCCTGTCATTTTAGCCAATCTGACAGGTGTGTAGTGGTACCTCAGAGTTGTCTTAATTTGCATTTCTCTGATCAATAGTGATTTGGAGCAACTTTTCATATGACTAGAGATGGTTTTAATTTCATCATCTGAAAATTGTCTGTTCATATCCCTTGACCACTTATCTATTGAAGAGTGGCTTGAATTCTTATATATATGAGACAATTCTCTATACATTTTAGAAATAAGGCCTTTATCAGAACTATTAAATGTAAAGATGATTTCCCAATTTGATGCTTCCCTCCTAATCTTGTCTGCATTAGTTTTATTTGTACAGAAACTTTTTAACTTAATACAATCAAAATTATCCATCTGGTGTTCAATTAGGAGTTCCAGATCTTCTTTGGACATAAATTTATTCCATCTCTACAGGTCTGAGAGATAAACTGTATCACCTCCCTCTAACTTGCTTACAAAGTCCCTCTTTATATCTAGATCATGAACCCATTTAGATCTTATCTTGGTATGTGGTGTTAGGTATGGGTCAAGCCCTAATTTCTTCTACACTAGTTTCCAACTTTTCCAGCAGTTTTTGCCGAATAATGAGTATTTATCCCAAAAGCTGGGGTCTTTGGGTTTATAGAACACTAGATTGTTAAGGTTATTGCCTAGATTGTCCTGATAACCTATCCTGTGCCACTGATCGACCTCTCTATTTCTTAGCCAGTACCAAACGGTTTTGATGACTGCTGCTTTATAATATACTTTTAGATCTGGTACAGCCAGGCAGCTTCATCTGCCTTTTTTTTTCATTGATCCCCTTGAAATGCTTGACCTTTTGTTCTTCCAAATGAACTTTGCTACTATTTTTTCTAGATCTGTAAAATAATTTCTTGGGAGTTTGCTTGGTATGGCACTAATTAAGTAGATTAGTTTGGTTGGTATTGTCATTTTTATTATGTTCGCTCTGCCTACCCATGAGCACTTAATATTTTTCCAATTGATTAGGTCTGATTTTATTTGTGTGGAAAGTGTTTTGTAGTTTAGTTCATATAGTTTCTGACTTTTCCTTGGCAGATAGATTCCCAAATATTTTATCCTATCATCTGCTATTTGGAATGGAATTTCTTTTTGTATCTCTTGCTGCTGAACTTTGTTGGTAATATATAAAAATGCTGATGATTTATGTGGATTAATTTTGAATCCTGCAACTTTGCTAAAGTTGTGAATTGTTTCTAGTAGTTTTTTAGTTGAGCCTCTAGGGTTCTCTAAGTATACCATCATGTCATCTGCAAAGAGTGATAATTTGGTTTCTTCATTACCTACTCTGATTCCTTTTATCTCTTTTTCTTCTCTTATTGCTAAAGCTAACATTTCTAATACAATATTAAATAGTAATGGTGACAGTGAGCAGCCTTGTTTCACTCCTGATCTTATTGGGAATGGTTTTAGTTTGTCTCCATTACATATGATGCTTGCTGATGGTTTTAAATAGATGCTACTGATCATTTTAAGGAAAAGTCCATTTATTCCTATACTCTCTAGGGTTTTTAATAGGAATGGGTGGATAATCCTATGGTTTTTGTTAGTTTGCTTATTAATATAATTAATTATGCTGATAGTTTTCCTAATATTGAACCTGCCCTGCATCCCTGGTATAAATCCTACTTGGTCATAGTGTATTATCCTGGGAATTACTTTCTGTAATCTCATTGCTAATATCTTATTTAAAATTTTTGCATCAATATTCATTACGGAAATTGGTCTGTAGTTTTCTTTCTCTGTTTTCACCCTACCTGGTTTAGCTATCAGCACCATATTGGTCTCATAGAAGGATTTTGGCAGTATACCTTCTGTCCTTATTTTCTCAAATAGTTTGTGTAGTATTGGAATTAATTGTTCTTTGAATGTTTGGTAGAATTCACATGTAAATCCATCTGGCCCTGGAGATTTTTTCTTAGGGAGTTGGTTAATAGCTTGTTCTATTTCTTTTTCTAATATGGGGCTATTTAAATAATTTATATCCTCTTCTGTTAACCTGAGCAATTTAAATTTTTGTAGATATTCCTCCATTTCATTTAGATTATCAAACTTACTGGTATAAAGTTGGGTAAAGTAACTCGTAATTATTGCTCTAATTTCCTCTTCATTGGAGGAAAGTTCTGCCTTATCATTCTTGAGACTAACCATTTGATTTTCCTCTTTCCTTTTTCTTATCAAATTAACTAAAGGCTTATCTGTTTTGCTGGTTTGTTCTTAGAACCAACTCTTAGTTTTATTTATTAATTCAATAGTTTTCTTATTTTCAATTTTATTAATTTCTCCTTTTATTTTTAGAATTTCCAATTTGGTATTTAATTGAGGGTTTTTAATTTGTTCTTTTTCTAGTTTTTTTGATAATAAGCCCAATTCATTGATGTTTTCTTTCTCTATTTTATGCAAATAAGCATCTAGAGATATAAAGTTGCCCCTTATAACTACTTTGGGTGTATCCCACAAATTTTGGAATGTTGTCTCCTTATTGTCATTCTTCTGGATGAAATTATTGATTGTGTCTATGATTTGCTCTTTCACCCATTAATTCTTCAGGATTAGATTATTTAATTTCCAATTAATTTTTGGTTTATTTTCTCCTGGCCTTATATTGCATGTGATTTTTATTGCATCATCATCTGAAAAGGATGCATTTACTATTTCTGCCTTTCTGCATTTGATTTTGAGGTTTTTATGCCCTAACATATGGTCAATTTTTGTATAGGTTCCATGGACTGCTGAAAAAAAAGTAAACTCCCTACTGTCTCCATTCAACTTTCTCCATAGATATATCATACCTAACTTTTCTAACAATTGGTTTATCTCCCTAGTTTCTTTCTTGTTAATTTTGTGGTTTGATTTATCTAATTCTGAGAGAGCAAGGTTGAGATCCCCCACTAGTATCATTTGGCTGTCTATTTCTTCTTGCATCTCTCTTAATATCTCCCCTAGGAATTTGGATGCTATTGCACTTGGTGCGTATATATTTAGTATAGATATTGCTACATTATCTATGGTACCCTTTAATAAAATATAGTTTCCTTCCTTATCTCTTTTGATTAGATCTATCTTGACTTTTACTTGATCTGAGATAAGGATTGCTACCCCTGCTTTTTTGTGTTCACCTGAAGCAAAATATTTTCTGCTCCAGCCTTTTACCTTCATCCTATATGTGTCACTATGTTTTAGATGTCTTTCTTATAGACAACATATTCTGGGATTCTGGTTTTTAATCCAGTCTGATATCCCCTTCTGCTTTATCGGAGAGTTCCTCTCATTCACATTCACAGTTAGAATAACTAATTCTTTATTTCCTGCCATCTTATTTACCCAAGTTGTGTTTTCCCCTTTCTTTTCCCCTTTTTCCCTTCCCCCCTCCTCAGTACTTTGCTTTTGATAACCCCCTCCCCCAAACAATACTCCACCCTTTAGATCCCCTCCCCCTGTTTTTACTCCTGATTCTTCTATTTTCCCTTCTATTAGTTTATCCCTTACTTTTCCTCCTTTCCCTCCCACTTCCCTCTAGCAACAGACAAGTTTCTATGTGAAATCAAGTGTCTGATATACACTTTTAGAGCCCAACCAGATGAGAATAAGATTTACACAATGCTCATTTCCCTTCCCTCTTTCTCTCAATTATATTAGGTTTTCTTTGCCTCTTCAAGAGATTTTACCTTGTTTTTACCTCCTTTTTTCTAGATCTTATTTTACTACTTTTTCCCTCTTTTCTCCAGTATGACAACCTTTCCCCCTCTAGTTCTCTTTTTCATATTATCAAAGTAATATCTAGTTAATTATACCCCCAAACTTTAAGTATCCCTCTAGTAGAAATAAAGTTCTCAAGAGTTCTTTCCTTTTTACCTTTTTATGCATCTCTTGAGTTCTGTGTTTGGATGTCAAATTTTTTGTTCAGATGTGGTCTTTTCATTAGAAATAGGTGAAATTCACCTATATCATTGAATGACCATCTTCTTCCCTGGAGGATAATGCTCATTCTAGCTGGATAGGTTATTCTTGGCTGTAATCCAAGTTCCTTTGCCCTTTGGAATATTTGGTTCCAGGCCCTTCGATCCTTCAATGTGGAGGCTGACATATCATGTGTGATTCTAATTATTGATCCTCGGTATTTGAATTGTTTCTTTCTAGCTGCTAGCAGAATCTGTTCCTTGGTGCTATAGTCCTGAAATTTAGCCACGATATTCCTTGGGGTTTTAATTTTGGGGTCTCTTTCAGGAGGTGTTCTGTGAATTCTTTCAATGGTGATTTTGCCTTCTGATTCTACAATCTCAGGGCAGTTTTCTTTCAGGATTTCCTGGAAGTTAGTGTTTAGATTCTTTTTTTCATCATGGCTTTCAGGAAGTCCAATAATCTTTAGATTGTCTCTCCTAGATCTATTTTCCAAGTCAGTTGTTTTTCCTAGGAGATATTTCATATTTTCTTCTAATTTTTCATTTTTTTGTTTTTGTTTGACTGATTCTTGAAGTCTTATTGAGTCATTCACTTGCATTTGTTCAATTCTTATTTTTAAAGTGTTGTTTACTTCAGTTACCTTTTTAAGCTCCTTTACTGGCCAATTTAATTTTTTTGTTCATTGCACTCTTTTTCCACTTCACTAATTTTATTTTTCAATAAATTGGTGTCTTTTTCATATCTCTTTTGCA
>JAJPUD010000792.1:191875-237040 GCA_023553655.1 Myrmecobius fasciatus | reverse complement strand
GGGTTTTTTAATAGGAATGGGTGGATAATCCTATGGTTTTTGTTAGTTTGCTTATTAATATAATTAATTATGCTGATAGTTTTCCTAATATTGAACCTGCCCTGCATCCCTGGTATAAATCCTACTTGGTCATAGTGTATTATCCTGGGAATTACTTTCTGTAATCTCATTGCTAATATCTTATTTAAAATTTTTGCATCAATATTCATTACGGAAATTGGTCTGTAGTTTTCTTTCTCTGTTTTCACCCTACCTGGTTTAGCTATCAGCACCATATTGGTCTCATAGAAGGATTTTGGCAGTATACCTTCTGTCCTTATTTTCTCAAATAGTTTGTGTAGTATTGGAATTAATTGTTCTTTGAATGTTTGGTAGAATTCACATGTAAATCCATCTGGCCCTGGAGATTTTTTCTTAGGGAGTTGGTTAATAGCTTGTTCTATTTCTTTTTCTAATATGGGGCTATTTAAATAATTTATATCCTCTTCTGTTAACCTGAGCAATTTAAATTTTTGTAGATATTCCTCCATTTCATTTAGATTATCAAACTTACTGGTATAAAGTTGGGTAAAGTAACTCGTAATTATTGCTCTAATTTCCTCTTCATTGGAGGAAAGTTCTGCCTTATCATTCTTGAGACTAACCATTTGATTTTCCTCTTTCCTTTTTCTTATCAAATTAACTAAAGGCTTATCTGTTTTGCTGGTTTGTTCTTAGAACCAACTCTTAGTTTTATTTATTAATTCAATAGTTTTCTTATTTTCAATTTTATTAATTTCTCCTTTTATTTTTAGAATTTCCAATTTGGTATTTAATTGAGGGTTTTTAATTTGTTCTTTTTCTAGTTTTTTTGATAATAAGCCCAATTCATTGATGTTTTCTTTCTCTATTTTATGCAAATAAGCATCTAGAGATATAAAGTTGCCCCTTATAACTACTTTGGGTGTATCCCACAAATTTTGGAATGTTGTCTCCTTATTGTCATTCTTCTGGATGAAATTATTGATTGTGTCTATGATTTGCTCTTTCACCCATTAATTCTTCAGGATTAGATTATTTAATTTCCAATTAATTTTTGGTTTATTTTCTCCTGGCCTTATATTGCATGTGATTTTTATTGCATCATCATCTGAAAAGGATGCATTTACTATTTCTGCCTTTCTGCATTTGATTTTGAGGTTTTTATGCCCTAACATATGGTCAATTTTTGTATAGGTTCCATGGACTGCTGAAAAAAAAGTAAACTCCCTACTGTCTCCATTCAACTTTCTCCATAGATATATCATACCTAACTTTTCTAACAATTGGTTTATCTCCCTAGTTTCTTTCTTGTTAATTTTGTGGTTTGATTTATCTAATTCTGAGAGAGCAAGGTTGAGATCCCCCACTAGTATCATTTGGCTGTCTATTTCTTCTTGCATCTCTCTTAATATCTCCCCTAGGAATTTGGATGCTATTGCACTTGGTGCGTATATATTTAGTATAGATATTGCTACATTATCTATGGTACCCTTTAATAAAATATAGTTTCCTTCCTTATCTCTTTTGATTAGATCTATCTTGACTTTTACTTGATCTGAGATAAGGATTGCTACCCCTGCTTTTTTGTGTTCACCTGAAGCAAAATATTTTCTGCTCCAGCCTTTTACCTTCATCCTATATGTGTCACTATGTTTTAGATGTCTTTCTTATAGACAACATATTCTGGGATTCTGGTTTTTAATCCAGTCTGATATCCCCTTCTGCTTTATCGGAGAGTTCCTCTCATTCACATTCACAGTTAGAATAACTAATTCTTTATTTCCTGCCATCTTATTTACCCAAGTTGTGTTTTCCCCTTTCTTTTCCCCTTTTTCCCTTCCCCCCTCCTCAGTACTTTGCTTTTGATAACCCCCTCCCCCAAACAATACTCCACCCTTTAGATCCCCTCCCCCTGTTTTTACTCCTGATTCTTCTATTTTCCCTTCTATTAGTTTATCCCTTACTTTTCCTCCTTTCCCTCCCACTTCCCTCTAGCAACAGACAAGTTTCTATGTGAAATCAAGTGTCTGATATACACTTTTAGAGCCCAACCAGATGAGAATAAGATTTACACAATGCTCATTTCCCTTCCCTCTTTCTCTCAATTATATTAGGTTTTCTTTGCCTCTTCAAGAGATTTTACCTTGTTTTTACCTCCTTTTTTCTAGATCTTATTTTACTACTTTTTCCCTCTTTTCTCCAGTATGACAACCTTTCCCCCTCTAGTTCTCTTTTTCATATTATCAAAGTAATATCTAGTTAATTATACCCCCAAACTTTAAGTATCCCTCTAGTAGAAATAAAGTTCTCAAGAGTTCTTTCCTTTTTACCTTTTTATGCATCTCTTGAGTTCTGTGTTTGGATGTCAAATTTTTTGTTCAGATGTGGTCTTTTCATTAGAAATAGGTGAAATTCACCTATATCATTGAATGACCATCTTCTTCCCTGGAGGATAATGCTCATTCTAGCTGGATAGGTTATTCTTGGCTGTAATCCAAGTTCCTTTGCCCTTTGGAATATTTGGTTCCAGGCCCTTCGATCCTTCAATGTGGAGGCTGACATATCATGTGTGATTCTAATTATTGATCCTCGGTATTTGAATTGTTTCTTTCTAGCTGCTAGCAGAATCTGTTCCTTGGTGCTATAGTCCTGAAATTTAGCCACGATATTCCTTGGGGTTTTAATTTTGGGGTCTCTTTCAGGAGGTGTTCTGTGAATTCTTTCAATGGTGATTTTGCCTTCTGATTCTACAATCTCAGGGCAGTTTTCTTTCAGGATTTCCTGGAAGTTAGTGTTTAGATTCTTTTTTTCATCATGGCTTTCAGGAAGTCCAATAATCTTTAGATTGTCTCTCCTAGATCTATTTTCCAAGTCAGTTGTTTTTCCTAGGAGATATTTCATATTTTCTTCTAATTTTTCATTTTTTTGTTTTTGTTTGACTGATTCTTGAAGTCTTATTGAGTCATTCACTTGCATTTGTTCAATTCTTATTTTTAAAGTGTTGTTTACTTCAGTTACCTTTTTAAGCTCCTTTACTGGCCAATTTAATTTTTTTGTTCATTGCACTCTTTTTCCACTTCACTAATTTTATTTTTCAATAAATTGGTGTCTTTTTCATATCTCTTTTGCAGGGCCTCATATCCTTCTTGCATGATATTGTATCCTTAAGAAATGACCAACAGGAGGATTTCAGAGAGGCCTGGAGAGACTTGCATGAACTGATGCTGAGTGAAATCAGCAGAACCAGGAGAACATTATACACAGCAACAAGACTATATGATGATCAATTTTGATGGACATGGTTCTCTTCAACAATGATGTGATTCAAACCAGTTGTTCAGCGATGAAGTTAGTCATATACACCCAGAGAGAGGCCTGTGGGAACTGAGTGTGAACCACAACACAGCATTTTAATGCTTTCTGTGAATATTTCCATGCATTTTGTTTTCCTTCTTAGGTTGTTTTTTCTTCTTCTTTTTCTAGATCTGATGTTTCTTGTGCAGTAAGATAACTGTATAGATATGTATAAATATATTGGATTTGTCATATAATTTATCCTATTTAGCATGTATTAGATTACCTGTCATCTAGGGGTGGGGGGTGGGGGGAAGGAGGGGAAAAGCTTGGGAAAAAAGTTTTTGCAAAGGTCAGTGTTGAAAAATCACTCATATGTTTTGTAAATAAAAAGCTTTATATATAAAAAAAAGATATTGTATCCTTCTTGCACTGGTTTCAGTTTATTTTCCCATTTATCCTCCAGCTCTGTTATGAGGTTCTGTATGCAATCTTCCAGAAAGGCCTTTTGAAAAAGTGACCAGTGATGGTCGTTAATAACTTCTTCTGGAATTTTGTCTAAAGGAACTTCAGAATCTGGGATCGTCCCTTCTTTTTCTCGATAAAAGCTGTCTATGGTGATAACTCTATTTTGCGTCTTCATTTTTTTTTTTTTTTTAGACAGCATGGATATCTCTTTAAGGTAGGGAAAAAAAACAGAGGCTGAAAGGGCGGCTGAAAAGCTTTGCCCTGGGGCACTTCGGCGAGTTGACTTAAGGTGCTTGGCCAGTGGGGGCTAGGACTAAGTCCGAATTACTCCTTAAACAAGGCAAGTCTGCCAGAACACCTGCCCCCAATCAGGGCAGAGTGTCCCGAGTGCCTCAGATAAACTCCAGGTGTTTGGAATTTGGAGTTTGGAGTTTGGAATTTCTGCCAGGATGAGCTGAGCTGAGTCCCACCCTCACTTCTGGCCTACACAGGAGTCCTCTATTTATCTCTCTGTCTGAGTTAGACAAACCTGATATGAAGTTCTTCAGGAAGCAGTGTCCAAATATTTCTGAGTTCATTGACTTGAAGATCAGTTCAGAGGCTTATTTTATTGTTGATTTGAGAGAAGATCGGAGGAGGACGCAGAGAGTCACCTTTTTCACTCCGCCATCTTGGCTCTGCCCCATGTACTGTTTTCAAAGAGCATACTTTGTACATTGAGACAAATACTCCTAATCCCCTGAAAAATCATGTGGATACAGGGTTATTCATACCAGTGAGTAGAAGTGAGTAGATTTAAAAGTTTTTGACAAATTCATACTCTTCGTTTTACAAATGAGGGAATGGTGACATAATTTGAATGGGGTCACATGTACTAAATATTTGAGCTTGAATTTGAAGTCAGATCTGCCTCATTCTGTCTACTATACGCAATGCTGCCTTTTAGAAGTTGGGCTATATTTCCAGGAAGGGAAAATACTTGGAGTATTTAATAATGTCTTTGAAAGACAGTCTTGTTAAAGATTGATTAGATTTTTCTGCTTGGTTTTAAAGAGCAGGGCTAGATACTACACAGGTAGGTAGAAACTCCAAAGAATTTGGACTTGGAGATCAGGAAAAAAAAAAACTTAGAGATATCCAAATGGAAAAATGGGCTATTTTGGAAGTCAGTGAACTTGATCTTAGTGGAAGTAGACATCACGTCAAAACTGAATAACTACTTACTGTGTTTTGGTTAGTCTAATTATCTCTAAGTTCCCTAGAACTTTTGAGGTTCTGTATTTCTTTGAAATAATCTGCCTCTGGGAACTGATGCTAAGTGAAATGAGCAGAACCAGGAGATCATTGTACATCAATTCTAAAGAATGTGGCTCTCTTCAATGAGATGATTCAACCCAGTTCCAATAGACTTGTGTTGGAGAGAGCCATATACACCAGAGAGAGGACTGTGAGAACTAAGTGGGGATTAAAACACAGCATTTTCACTCTTTTTGTTGTTGTTTGCTCGCATTTTGTTTTCTTTCTCATTTTTTTCCTTTTGATCTGATTTCTCTTATGCAGCCTGACACATTTGTGGAAATATATATATAGAAGAATTGCATATGTTTAACATATATCAGATTACTTGCCATCTAGGGGAAGGGGTAGGGAGAAGGGAGGGAAAAAATTAGAACACAGGATTTTATAAGGGTGAATATTGAAGATTATCCATGTATATATTTTGAAAATAAAAAGCTTTAATTAAAAAAAAATCTGCCTGTGCTTGTTCAGCTCCCCAGGCATATTTCTTTATGCATATGAATTGTTATGCTTTATTAGAGTACTTTCCTCCAAGAAGGGAAATCTGCAGGGCATGTCCAATCTATATTCCCTGGGTAAGTCTCCATAGTTGCCACATTGTTTAAGCAGCCTGGAGGTTCAGGTTGTGTTTGAAAACTGCTTCTCTCATAATATCTTCTCAGATCACTCTTTTTCCCTCCAAGCATGGTGATATCAGAGATCAGGCCTTCCAAAGAGTTAGAAGGCACATTCGCACTGTATAAGTTTATATTTCTCCAGCCTATGGGAAACTCTAAGCTTTCTTGGTAATGTTTCTAGCTACAAGAGGGATGGAAAGCCATTTTATGCCCTCCAAACCCCCAGCAATAGAACATCCAGCCATCCAAGGCTATAGTAATCGGCTCTGTGCATGCAATGGTCCTTTACAAAGCTTTTCATTTTCCAGAATATTTTAAAATCCTGTTTGAGCTCCACAACAACCCTTTTGAGTAGTTGTTGTAATATCTATTTTATGAAAGTAAAAATGAAAGAGAAGCAACATAATAGAATGTCAGAAGCAGATGGGACCTCAAAAACCATTGTGTCCAACTCCTTCATTTTTCAAAGAAGGAAACTAAGATTCAGAAAGGCAATGTGACTTCGCCAAGATTATTTAGATAGCAAATGGCCTCATGATTAAAAAAGAAGAGATAGAGAGCCAGAGCCAGAGCCAGAGATAGGAATAGAGTTAGAGACAGACATAGACATAGACATAGGAACAGAGATAGAGACAGAGATAGAGATTGAGACAGAGATGAAAATATAGAGAGAGATTGATCAAGGCCTTATAGCCTGTATGTATGCTGACCGAGACTTGAAGTCAGTTTGAGGTGAATTCTCTATCCCCTCTGCAATGTGCTCTCTGTACAGAGAATTATGTCTTTAATTTGTAGAGTTTCTTTTTTTAATCTAGAAAAACACTTCCATGTCCATCCAGTCTTCACAGTAGTCCCGCATCCTCCTAGAAAAGTTAACATTTCTTAACTCCATTTAGAGATAAACTGAAGTCCAAAGAGACTTTCTCAAATTCATACAGTATATCAGTAGTAGAATCAAAATCCATCATAATTTTTGATATTTCTATAGCATTTTAGAAGAAGTTTGCATGGATGAAGAACCTGAGAGCCAGAGAGACTGACTGTGTGCCCCAGATTACATGTCTAAAAAATATTAAAACATTGTCTTCAGACTCATTTTTCCTCCCATACTGCAGCCTTCCTTGTTCTGGGATTACATACTCATATTATGCAAACTGCCTTTTCCTGGAAGCCACTAATACAGTAGTTGTTTGGAGCAAAAAAAAAAAAACCACTGCAGCTCTGGGTGCTGTCCCTTATGCCTGGGCTAATAAAAGTTTCCGAGAGAGAGAGTATCTGGTGCCAGAAGAGTTTTCCTGAATAATGTGGAGTCCCTGGAGAGTTCAGGGACCCAGACTTCTTTTTTTTTTTTTTTAATAAAGCTTTTTATTTGCAAAACATATGAGTGACCTTTCAACATTGACCTTTGCAAAAAAAACTTTTTTTTCCCAAGCTTTTCCTTTCCCTCCCCCCGCCCCCCACCCCTAGATGACAGGTAATCTAATACATGCTAGATAGGATAAATTATATGACAAGTACAATACATGTATATATATCTATACAGTTATCTTACTGCACAAGAAACATCAGATCTAGAAAGAGAAGAAGAAAAAAAAAACAACCTAAGAAGGAAAACAGAATGCATGGAAATATTCACAGAAAGCGTTAAAATGCTGTGTTGTGGTTCACTCTCAGATCCCACAGGCCTCTCTCTGGATGTATATGACTATCTTCATCGCAGCACAACTGGTTTGAATCACATCATTGTTGAAGAGAACCATGTCCATCAAAATTGATCATCGTATAGTCTTGTGGCTGTGTATAATGTTCTCCTGGTTCTGCTGATTTCACTCAGCATCAGTTCATGCAAGTCTCTCCAATCCTCTCTGAAATCCTCCTGTTGGTCATTTCTTACAGAACAATAATATTCCATAACATTCATATACCATAATTTATTCAGCCATTCTCCAATTGATGGGCATCTTTTCAATTTCCAGTTTCTTGCCACTACAAAAAGGGCTGCCACAAACATTTTTGCACATGTGGGTCCCTTTCCCTCCTTAAAAATCTCTTTGGGATATAGGCCCAGTAGAAACACTGCTGGGACCCAGACTTCTAATGAAAGAAAAAGAAGACCAAAAAGCCTTGAGGTAGACCCTGTTGCAAGATAAACCAGTGACAGTGATTTGGAAAGCTATTCTCAAAAGTGAGCCCTCTCTGCAAAAACTCAAGTCCAGGACACCAAGCCAGAATATAACTCTACCTTCTGGGCTCTTTCCACTATGCAATACTGCTTCTTAAGAACCCCGTTGTTCTAACCACTGGTCTGGGGACACAACTGGGAGACAAAGCAGGGATACCATAAATGTCATCAAGTATTTGAAGGATGGATTAGATTGCTGTGATTGATGGCATGAGGACAAAGGAGTGGAATTCACAAAAAGCCAAATTGATTCTTGGTATAAGGAAAAAAAAAAACCTAACAAGTAGAACTTTACATTAATAGAAACTAATGATGTGAACTCACTCTCTTCCCCTGAGAGGAAGAAGCCCTTTGGGCTATTATCAGTTATAATCAATTCCCAGACTGTCATGTTGGTACAGAGTGATTGTGAAGGTGGAACTCTCTATCAGTCCCCCATAGTCTATCCCCTAACTTCTGTGCATCTTTA
Organism: Myrmecobius fasciatus; assembly: GCA_023553655.1. Classification (NCBI taxonomy): domain Eukaryota; kingdom Metazoa; phylum Chordata; class Mammalia; order Dasyuromorphia; family Myrmecobiidae; genus Myrmecobius; species Myrmecobius fasciatus. Next base: position 228,690 of record JAJPUD010000792.1, on the reverse strand, counting down.
AACAACCTTTGAGATATTGGCTAGCCTCTTATTAGACAAGCGTGGGACCTGCCGTGTGCATTTTATCTGATTTCTCCTTCATCCTTCCTTCTGAGTTCCCACCTTTACTTCCCCTCCTACTCTGAGAAACCCCCAAGGCTATATTTTCTCTCTAAATGATCTGCTCTGATGCTGATCTTTGCTAAGTTCTTTTCATGACTAAGCCCACTCTCTCTCTCTCTCTCTCTCTCTCTCTCTCTCTCTCTCTCTCTCTCTCTCTCTCTTCGTCCTTCCCTCTCTGTCTCTGTCTCTTTGTCTCTCTCTTCCCTCTCTCTCCCTCTCTGTATCTCTCTATCTCTCTCTGTCTGTCTCACTGTCTCTGTTTGTCTCTGCCTCTTGTCTCTCTCTCCTCTCTCTATCTGTCTCTGTCTCTCTCTCATCTCTCTCTGTCTCTGTCTCTATCTCTCTCTCTTTGTCTCTCTGTCTCTCTCTTCCTCCCTCCCTCCTTCATAGTGCCTTCCCTTCATCTTTCTCCTTAACTGTAACTAATTCTTGTTAGTTTGCTAATCTCCTTTATGGATCTAACATGCCAGGCAATGGCATACCCATGCCTCATGGCTTTTTTCTTTAATGAATTCTTCCAAACTCCTTTCCTTGATAATGATAACCCTTTTGCTCCCCTAACTTTATTTCATATTTGCCACTCCTGGTACCTATTTTACCTCTAAATTCATCTATAACCTCTTCCCTAAATAAACTTAATTTTGGAAAAGAAAATGACCATTGTAAATTTATCACATGTTTATCTCAAATTGTTTTCCTGGCCCCATCACTAGGATCACATATCTGGAAGAAGAAGAGACCTAGGCCATATGATTTACTTATGTCATTTTGTAGATGGGGAAACTGAGGATCAGGAATGGGAAGTAATTTAGGGTGCATCCTATACCTGGGAAAAGTCTTCAAACCAGGCCTTCTTCATATGAAATCCATTTGCTAAACTAACTCTCACAAATTAACCCCTAGATAGAGTTTAGAGGGCTAGTGAACTTTTAAAATGGATGTTGATAACTATATCTTAACATAATTGGTTTCCTTCACAGTCTTCTGTATTTTGTTTTAAACATTTCAAAAAATTATTCTGAAAAGAAAGTCTGCAGATTTCTTCAGATTGCCAAAGGGATCTGTGATACATAAAAAGGTCAAGAAAGCCTTCTTTAGTGGAAAGAGTTGCTTCAAAAGGATTTGGTTGGAGGCCTTTGAAAAGAACCTGTGGGACCATTTCTTGGATAAGTTGTAGAAGGATATGTTTATATATATATATATATATATATATATGCATATATATGTTTAAGGGTAGATTATATTATGTGCTCTCTGAGAATTCTGACTTTTAAAATTTAGGGTGTTCACTACAACATTAGGAATTCTACTTAGATTTTGAAAGCCTTGTTCTCTATGAGCCAGTGTTCAGTAACAGATATTTTGGTCCACTATGAATATTACCAGTTTAAAAGGAAAAAATGGAAATATACAGGTTTATCCAATTCTTTACTTCAAATCTTACCAAGACTTGTCTCTGTGAATATTAATATGACTAGGTTTCCACATGCTGATTTTTTACTTAATCAGTGAATATAGTTTATTTGGTGACATTATGCCATTTCCAGTTATAGGACAAAAATGACAGAGTTATATCCAAATTAAATGAAACTGAAGTTTTGTTTTTATTTTCCTTTGTGAAGATGGATCTATTTTAAGAACCAATCAAGATGGCTACCTGGGTAGCCTAAGCAGCTTTTATACAATCACTTTGTCACTTTGAATAATTTGAGCTTTCTCTTGCAGAAACATGTGCATTTGATGATTAATACAATAACCTGCTCATTGCCAAAAGAATAATCCAGAAGTTCAGAGGACCAGTTAAAACCATTCAAAATCAACTATGGTCAAAGAACCTTGAAGGACAATGGATATTAAAGCAAATATGAAGCAATTTCTAATTTGAGCCATGGAGGACAAAATGAATGAATCCATTCAAGAAGGTTCTTTTGAGCTACACAATCTCTAAAATTTTTTTCTGTGATGATTTTAAAGGACAATGAAAAACAAGACCAGTCAAATGTCAACATCAGAAGCTAGGTTATTCTAATGTAGACATGTTCAAGTAAATAAAACAAAAATGAAAATGTTGTTAATTACTTACTAGTTCAAAGCACTAAACTTTTTATTAGGGGGAAACAAAGTCCATGTCTTCAACTGAATCAGAGCTCATAATCAAATGGGTAAAAGTCACTAAAATAAATAACAAAATATACAATACATACATACAATACATGTGTTTCAGAGATCTATAAAAACAACTATTCTGTGCAGTCCTAGAGGAAAGTAATTATTATGCGGGCATTCCTTTGTCATTCAATAATCTGACATTTAGTGGGTAAATCACTACATTTTGATCACAACATAGGCAGCATTAAAGGGAAGGATCAGCCTTGGAGTTTAAAGAAAGAATTATATTTCTTCACTACTTTTTCTCATTTCTGTATCTTCTGTCTTGTTTGTGATGTGTTCACCACCATTACCTCCTCTCTTCCACTTTGTCACCTTTCCTTGTTCAAAACTCTCTCAAAGAATTATATTTTCTATTAGTCTTTTGCACTTTTGCATAAATCAGTAAGCATTACTAAAAGTTTAATATGTGCCCACCTACTGTGTATTGTGTGCTAGGGATACAAAGACAAAAATAAAACATTTCCTGATCTTAAAGAGCTTTCATCCTATTGGGAGGAACAGAAGTTACATGTCTAAGGATATACAAAACATATGTATTGTTTTTGCCTGAAACTGTAATTCTACTGGAATAGGGACATGAAGTACTGTTCTACCCAGGCAAAGCAGCATCCAATTTTTATCTTATAGTCTTAGAGAGTTGTTATATGAAAGCCTAAATTAGTTCCGAAATGCCAAACACAACTCAAATAATCTTTTTCACTCCTTCATTCATGTGTGTGTGTATGTGTGATCTGCTACAAAGTGAATGGAAAAAACAGAAATCCTGACAGTTAATCAGTATGCAGATAGGTATATTAGCAAAACAGGGCAAATAGTAAAGTAGATCTTCCATCTTACTGGAAGGATGGTATTTGGTGACTTCTTAATCATGCAAAGCAATTAAAGTAAATAATGAGTAATAAATTATTATTTGAATAAAATGACAACCGGGAGCCATGATGTGATAAAAGATGCTCCTTCTATACTGCAGGGGTCATGATGGAGCCCTTGTTAAGGCCATTGGGAAGGGAAGAAAATAGTTCTAAAACTCTGAAAGGAATGAGAATCCTAAGTGCTGTCTAATAGATATGGAAATAAGGATAGAATAGTAAATTTCTAACAAGGAAGGAAAAAGAGAATGGGGCAGAATAGTTTGGAGGGGACTATCTCATGTGATACTTGCTTTTCCAGATTTTCCATAAGCAGATAAATTCTAAGGTGAAGGGAAAAAAAAGAAGTTTCCAAATTTAGTGGTTGGCTGCTGCTGTCCTACAACCTAATGGACTGATTAGGGAGTGGAACTAGGATAGCAGAATGGATAGTTGGATAGGAAGAAGTAAGAGCCTCCTTTTTCAATAACAAGTCCATTGATAGAATTAAACTTTCAGCAAATATTTTTTAATTAATTAATTTATTTAATACTTTTCTCCAGTTACATTCAAAACAAATTTTTTTATATTTAAGATTTTTGAGTTCAAGGTTCTCTTCCTTATCCCCATCCACAATTAAGAAACCACATGTGAAGTTATGCAAAAGATTTCCATAAAAGTCAGATTGTGAAAGAAAACATGGATTTCCTACTCTAATGAAAATAAGAACCCTCAAGAAAAAATTAAGTTAAAAGTAAAGAGAGAGAGAAAGAGAAAGAAAACAGTTAGGTATATATATTCAGATTCAAAAAGTTCCTTCTCTGGGTATGGATGGGGTTTTTTATTATAAATCCTTCAGAGTAGTTATGGATGATTGTACTACTGAGAATTACAAAGTCATTTATAGCTGGTCATCCCAGAACATTTCTATTGCTTTGTATAAAATATATTTCACTTTGTTCATGGAGGACTTTCCAAGTTGCTGTTTTTTTCTGAGAACATCCTATTCATCATTTCACAGAGAACAATAATATTCCATCAGAGAACCGTCCTTCAAAATTCTTTTACAATTACTATTGCTAATTCTATCCCCCCCCCTCATTTATTCTCTCTCCTTTCACCCTATACTTCTTTAAAAATGTTTTGGTACTGACCACCCCTCCTCTCAATATTCCCTCTTTTTTATCACTCTTCCCCCCTTCCAACATTCCATTCCCCTCCTATTTTCCTGCAGGGTAAGGTAGATTTCTATACCCCCTAATGAGTATATATGTTATTTTCTATTTGAGTCAATTCTGATGACAATAAGGTTCACTCACTCACCCTCCAGTGTAAAAGCTTTTTCTTGCCTCTTTTTTTTAAATGTCAGATAATTTGCATCATTTGATTTCTCCCTTTCCTTTTCTCCCAGTATATTTCTCTCACCCCTTAATTTCATTATTTTTAAAAAAAAAGATATTATCTTTTCATATACAACTCATACCCATGCCTTTGTCTATATATGTTCCTAGTAATTACCATAATTATAAGAACATTTTAATGAGTTACAAGTATCATGTAGGAATGTAAACAGATAAATCTTCTTAAGTCCCTTATGATATCACTTTCCGGATTACTTCTTTATACTTCTCCCAAAGGCCTGAATTTGAAAATCAAATTTTCTATTAAATTCTGTTTTTTTCATCATGAATGTATGAAAATCCTCTGTTTCATTGAATGAACACCTTTTTCTCTGAAGGATTATATTCAGTTTTGCTGGGTAGGTGTATCTTGGTTGCAGTCCTAGCTCCAATGCTCTCTAGAATATCATATTCCATACCCTCCAGTTCTTTAATGTAGAAGCTGCTAAAACTTGAATTATTCTTATTTGAATTGTTTCTTTCTGGATGCTTACAATATTTTCACCTTGACCTGGGAGTTCCAGAATTTGGCTATAATATTTCTGGAATTTTCATTTTGAGATTTCTTTCAGGAGGTAACTGATAGATTCTTTCAAGTTCTATTTTACCCTCTGGTTCTAGAATATCAGAACATATTTCCTTGATAATTTCTTTAAAGATTATATCCAGGCTCTTTTTATTGATCTTGACTTTCAGGTAGAACAACAATTTTAAAATTATTTAAATTAAAATATTTAAATTATCTCTCCTGGATCTTTTTTTTTTCCAGTTAGATATTTCACATTTTTTTTCTATTTTTTTGGTTTTGCTTTATTGTATCTTGATTTCTCATAAAGTCATTGACTTCCATTTGCTCAATTCTATTTTTTAAGGAATTATTTTCCTCAGTGAACTTTTGTACCTCCTTTCCCAATTGGCTAGTTTTGCTTTTTAAGACATTCCTCTCATTAGCTTTTTGTATTTCCTTTTGTACCACTCTCAATTCTTTTCCAAATTTTTCCTCCATCTCTCTTACTTGTTTAAAATCCCTTTTGAGCTCTTCCATGGCCTGAGCCCAATTCTTATTTTTCTTGGAGGCTTTGGATGGAGGAACTGTGACTTTCTATCATCTCCTAACTGGGTGTTTTGATCTTCCCTGTCATCATAATAACTTTCAGTGGTCAGAAACTTTTATTTTCTGCTCATTTTCCCAGCCTGTTACTCTGCTTTTAACTGTTAAAGTAGGACCCTGCTGCCAGGGTGGAGGGTGCCCTGTCCCCAGTTTTATAGCCTTTGGTGCAGCTGTTTTCAGAGATCCTTCTGGGAACCTGACCACAAGCCCTCTGTTCTGCCCTGGAGCTGTCAGGTGTGTCCCTGCCCCACTGTGACTGTGAAATCTCATGTGCTGGCCGGGCTGGGGCTCCACTGACTGGAGCTGCCCTGGGACTGCACACCAGACTTCCACCTCGTGGTCACAGATCCTTTCCACTGACCTGCTGAGTCCTCCCGGGCGGAGAGGTCCAGAAGCCTCTGGCACTGCTCCAGATTCAGAGGTTAGGTCCAGGCTGGTTCTGGGCCCAGGTCCAGGGCTGCTCCCTGCCCCTGGACTGTATGCTGGAGTCCCACCTTGGTGTCAAAGACCTTTTCTGCTGAATTTCTAAGTTTCCTTTGTCTGCAAAAATGCTATATTCTATCTTTTGGGTGTTCTGACACTCTAAAATTTGTTGAGAGTCATTACTTAAAGGAATTGGAGCAGGTTGGGCAAGTTCTTACTTTTACTCCATCTTGGCTCCGCCTCCAGCAAATTCTTAAACATATAACTTATTCCCCTTCTCACTAGGAAAAAAAATTCTGATTTTTCAGGATCAACATTCAGTTTCTGACATGCATCCAATATTTCTGTGTGAAGAGAGAGAGATTTGTGTGAATCTGAACTGGCCATGTTTCATTTTAGCAATATAAATTGCTTTATCTATTATTGTACTTTCAACCTTTAGGGAACAATTGCTCTATTATTTTTTCTTCAAAATCCTGCTATATGATTCTGAAACTTGATAACTTCTGCTATAAATAACTTAACAACAACCCTATTTTCCCTCTTAAGAATGAAATTTTTACCCCCAAACACTTTTTATCTATAAACCTTCAGGAAAGTTCTACATCAAAATTTCATTGTGACACAAAAGCATCCCTGGCGTCAGTCAGTCAGCAAAAAAGTATTTATTAAGCACTTTCTATGAACCAGGCTCTGGTTCTTTTTTTTTCTTTTTTTTTTTAATTAAAGCTTTTTATTTTTATAACATATGTATGGGTAGTTCCCCAACATTGATCTTTACAAAGCTTTCCATTACAAATTTTACCCCCAGTCCCCTCCCCTCCCCTAGATGGCAGGAGGTCCACTACATGTTAATAATGTTGAAATGCTTGAGAAGTTATGCAAGAAAAATTCTATCTACAAGAAAAAAAAAAGAATCAGAGAAAGGCAACACAATGCAAGCAAATGTCAATAGAGATCATGAAAATGTTACGTTGTGGTCCATATTTCATATCCCTCTCTCTGGGTGTATATGGTTTTCTTCAGTGAACAATTGGAACTGGTTTGAGACAATTCTTTGTTGCAGAGAGTCATGTCCATCAGAATTGATCATCATGTAATACTGTTGTTGCTGTGTATGATGATCTCCTGATTCTGCTCGTTTCACTCAGCATCAGTTCATGCAAGTCTCTCCAGGCCTCTCTGAAATCGTCCTGCTGGTCGTTTCTTACAGAGCAATAATATTCCATAACATTCATATACCATAATTTATTCAGCCACTCTCCAATTGATGGGCATCCCTTCAGTTTCCAGTTTCTACAGGCTCTGGTTCTTAAAAGATATAATCACAAAGCAGGAGTCCTGACAGGTTCTAACTAGGTAGAAAGACTGATTTTTTTTTTGATTTAGTTATTTTCAGTGATGTCCATATCTTTGTGATTCATTTTTTAGGTTGTTTTTGTTTTGTTTTGTTTTGTTTTTAGCAAAGATAGTGAAATGATTTGCCATTTCCTTCACCAGCTCATTTTGTAGACGAAGAAACTAAAAGTGAATTGCCTGGAGTCACAGAGTTTGTAACAATCTGGGCTAGATTTGAACTCAAATATTGACTCTATCCATTGCACCCTGTAGCTGCTCCAAGATTTTGACTAGAATCCAGCAAAGAATTGGGGGTATCTTAGTAGAGGACAATCTTAAAAGTGGAAAAGTATCACTAGAACACTGGTCCCCAGTGTAATCTATTATTTCACTCTCAGCAACTCATATACATATGTAAAGACAAAGATGCATATATCTATTTATATATAAAAATAAATATATATAGACTATTCTTCTGAAAAGAGGGATTGAATTTTGCACTAGTGGGAAAGTGCCCAAAACAAAGAAAGTTACTTCAAATATTCAAGTAGAGATGATGATAAATTAGATTTCTTGATCTTTAAAAATTCTCCAACTTTCTATGGTTCTGTGATCTAGTGATAGATAATCCCTTGCAGTTAAGCAGTATATCACCCTAGATCATGTGCGTAGTCTCACAAGTTGCAGAGCTAACCCTCTATTGAGAAAAGGGGATGGGGAGATGAAGATGTGTATTTATTGCTCAATATTCTATTATCTGCATACGTTCAGTGGCTCATGTGGAAACCAGCCAAGTTTGCAAAAAAAAGCATACCTATCTACTCAAAGGTGAAAAACTGTTAAAGACTGCTCAAACCCCAACTGAAGTACACTTTAAGTGAGCTATTAACAACGAAAATGTTAAATTTAAATCACAATTTGTTAAAGCTGGAAAAAATGTGGAGATTATCTAGTCTAAACCCTTCATTTTCTTTGAAAAATGAAAGAATTGAACTAGATGAAATTGTTCTTCCTTTAAAATTCTATGTTCTGTGTTCTACCTTTATTGCAAGATCTCATCATATTCTAACATTTTGTACTCTAACTTTCTAAGTTTCACGTTCCTTCTGGTTCTAACATACTTTGTTCCCAGGCCTTTTTCAACATAAACACTCATTAATGAACTTACTGTCCTTTTCTCTATTTCCCTAATACTCACCCAACAAGATTCTTCCACTTATCTCCCATTAACTAGATGTCAAATAGCCTTATTGAGGACTGGTTTTCTCCTTAATCAATCCATCAATCAATCAGTTAGTCAGTTGACAAGTATTTATAAAGCTTTAAGCATTTTAGTTACTATATACCTGGCGCTGTGTTAAGCACAAGGATACAATCAAAAGAAGTGAAAGAAAAAAATCACATTTTTTAATTCCCCCAAATGGAAGTGATCTCTCCTGTTTCCACATTTTTTTATGCTTTGTCTATACTACTATAAAACTGTTCTGCTGCATCATCAAGTCATTGAGTAACCCTAGGCTCTTGAAGACTATGTGATAAGCCCCACTAAGTTCAAAAGGCTGTGAGTCAGGTCAGGCACTAGGTAGATAGAAAGATGTATCTGTATAGATGATATGATTGTGTGGATACAGACAAATGAATCTGTCTACATATGTAAAAATATGTATAAAAATAAATAAATGCCTACACCTATATTCAAGACATGGATCCTTGGGTACCATCTTTTGATTTTTCTGTATTTTCTGTGAAATCTCTTCCTTTGGATCTGGAACTCTGATGCCTCCCCCCAAAAAAACTACATATATATATATATGTATATATGTATGTATATACATATATATATATATGCATATATGTACATATATACACACATATATGTGTGTGCATGTGTATATATATATGTATATAAATTCATATCTATCTGCATATACATATATTTGTGTATATATACATACACATATAACATCTATGTAGAAATGTATCTTATATGCACATATATGTTCATATTTCTTAAGCTTTCTTTGTTAAACATTTATTAAGCATCTATAATGTAAAGATAGATAATAAATAAGTAAGCAGATATTGATAATCTAGAGATAGAGATAATCTTTCTATATCTATATCACACAGAGAAACAGCTAGTTAAGTAGTGGACAAAATCCTGGAATTAAAATTAGGAAAATCCAAATTCTAATCCTCTTAAACATATATTGTGATGTCTTTGGATATTTGAGGGTTTTTTTCTTTATTTGTTCTTTGGTTACACTGGTGACTTCTTAAACTATCTCAATTGTGATATACTATTCTTTTAAAGTTGAAGGAAGTTGCTGAAATAAAAATAAAGAACCATGTAAAAATCAGTTAATAATAGGAAATGAGAATTGTGGTGTCCAATAGCATTCCAAGGTCTGAGATAATATGCAGCATACCCAGTGAATTCATCTCATTAGTACTTAAGGTTATTTAATAAGACATAAAAATATTTTTTCTTTTAACTTACACATTTTTTTTTCTTCAAATGACCACTAAGTTGTTAGAACATAAATGCTTATTGAATTGTTTGGATATAATTAAATGGAACTTTTAGGTATTTCTTTTGGCCCAGGGTGAAATGAAAAAAAAAATTAGTAAGACATTAAGAGCATTGTGAATGGAGATAGTTTGAAAACCTCTATTTATTTTATGTGACCCTGAACAAGACACTTATTTATTCTGTCTCATTTTTTTTATCTCCAATATGGAGATCATAATTGCAACAACCTCAGAAGTTTGTATGTAAAGCACATTCCAAACCTTTAAGTGACATAAAAAGGTTACCTCTTCTTTCTAAAAATGTCAATAATCCAAGGACTAGCATAGGTAAGTACAAAGAGGCTCCTTAGAAGAGAACTTCCAACTCCTGGAAATATCTCTCTTTCCTTGTAACTTTTGTGTATTTATCTAATTTTTTCCCAGTTAGTCTGCAACCTCTTTTGAAGCATTTGTGTCTTATTCATCTTTGTATCCCTGAGAGCACCTAGCACAATATCTTGCATAAACAGGAGCTTGATAAATATTTATGGAATGAATGAAGGCAGTGAATAATTAACAGAGCCCATCCTGAGGTCACTGTCCTTTCTTGTCAGTTCCTCCCACCTATTCCCTTACTTGCTTTGCCTTTTCCCTTCACCCACAACATGGGAGTTCCCAGTCCCTCTCTGCTTTATTGGATTTTGGACCTTTTGACCTGCTCTGCCCTTCAGTGTGTGTTCTCCCATTGCCTTCTGTTTATCCACCTGACTACTGATATCCTGCCTACCTTGAACCTTGTTCTTCCTCTACTTTGACTATTTCTGTCTTATCTACTTTTCTCTCTTTTTCTAAAACTTAATTGTTGACTCATCCTTCAAGATTGCTTTCTGCTGTCCCATACATATAGCTTCATCTGCATCTGTCCACTACTCTTGTTTCTGTCCACAATGTATTCATTGTAAAATATCCCATTATTTTGTTTCTCCCGAATTTTTGTATAATTCCATCTATATGCTTCATAAAAGACTACCCATGGCTTCTGAATCTAAATATATCTCTTTAAGCCTGGACCTCCTATCTGATATTCCTGCCTCTCCCACCAGCTTTTTCTGATTATCTTTTGTTTAATCTGTATATATCAGATTATATTAGTACATATTTTTATGTACCTACTTACATTCTGCCTCATCTATTACAATATAAGCTCATTGAAGGCAGGAATTATTTTTCAAACAATAGATCATATTCATTAAGTTCCTTTGGTACTGGACACTGTACTAAGCTCTGTGGCTACAACAAAAGGTAAAAGATAGTCCCTGCTTTCTCAAAGAACTTACAATCTAATTGGAAAGACAACAAGCTTTTTACTTTTATTTTTTCAGCTTAAGAACTTAACAAATGTTTATTGATTGATTACAGTTAACTAAACAGTTGCTACGAAAGACAGCAGACTTGTGGGAAAAGGGAAAAGCTTTCATGGAAAGAGCCAAATTTTAAACACACATGATTTGGTTCAAATCTCTGCTCTGCTGCTTTCTGACAAGTCATGTGACCTTGACCTCTAGGCAAATCAATTAAATTGTCTGGATCAATTCCAAGGAATTGGATCAGATTAGGCCTAAGGTCCCTTCTAGCATTCATTTTGTGATTCTGTGAATAGCACTGGAAACTCTCCAGCTAAGATAACATAGGGAATGCTGCACAGAAAGGTTTGACCCATGCTATTGACATGAGTTAATGGGTTTTTAAGTATTAAAAAACAGAATTCCCTTGATTTCACTCAACATCATTGATAATATATTACCAAACCATTGATTCTTGAAGGCCAATTCACCTTTTACTAAGCTCCTGGAATTTGGGAACGTGGGGTGCTCCAAATTTTGATCCAATTTTTTTCACATTTCTACTCCCTCTGGTTCCTTAGTAATTTGATCAGCAAATCAATGCAGATACTGACATTAATTTCTTTTTCAGAGATGTTACCACCTAAGCTCTTTAACTCTAAGGCTTGAATCCTTGGGCATCATCCTTTACCAGAGCATATTAGGATTCTAAAACCACACTCAGCCTGTGGTCAACATTGGAACACATCAATTGAACTCTCTCTCTTATACGCAATAAAGTAAAGTTTTACCCAGAACTATAGAACCTTTGCAGACACAGGTTTCTGGTCTCAAGGCCTGATTATTATACTAAATAGGAGATAAACATCCGTGTTATAATCATTTCATTGAATATTTTTTTTTACCAGAATCACACACATTTTAAAATAAGATGTGGTCTCAGAAGTCATTTGTGCATTGCACCTGAATAGGAAATGTCTTTACTACACTGGCAATATATGATCATCTTTCATTGAAAGATATCTACAGAAAGGCAAACTATTACCTCCCTAGATACTGATTTAGGGCTCTAATTAATTTTTTTGTATCAAGCTTATATGTATGTTCCTAAAAACTTTCTTTTTCTCTTACTTCTGTTTTCTGAGACAAAAGTTTGATAGCAGTTATTATGCTACTCTCCCACCCTTATTCTTCTCTTCTCTAGATTAAATATCTTAGTACCTCCAGACCACTCCATATGGCATCATCTCAAATATCCTCATCATCATTATAACCCTTGAATGGACATTTTTTAGCTTAATGATACATTTTCATAAGAATAGTTTATGGAACTAAACACAATCCTCTATACCTGATCTAACTATTGCAAAGTAACATTGATGTGATTATCATTTTAAAAGCTGTTCCTCTCAATACAATTTAAATTGGTATTAGCTTTTTGTCTGTTATTCCACTATTGAGTCACAGTGAGCTTTCAGTTCACTAAAGTCCCCAGATTTCTTTCAGATGGACTTCCATCTAGTTATGTTTCCTCATCTTATATTCATGAAATTGATTTTTTTCAACCCAAATGCAGGACTTCACATTTCTTCCTATTATATTTATACTTTTTATAGTCATTTATCATATTAGTCTTTTGAAATATTTTGTGAGTCTGATTCTATAATTAAAATGTGTTATTTATTCTTTTCTGCACTGAGTCATCCACAAATTTGATGAGCATATTATCAATGACTTTATGCTGAACATTGATGGAAATGTTAAATAGAACAGGATCATGCATGTTCCATTGCAGATATTATACTAGATTCTCTTCTCAAACAGACAATGGAAACAAGACTTGGACTGCCCCTTTGTTATCTCTAATTTCCACAGCCCATTCTGTGAGTTTAGTCAATCCAAAAACATCATCTAGCCCATATGTATCCATATTTATGGCAAGAAAAAAACATGAAATAATTTGGAAATTTTTTAAAAGTCATGTTAAATAATATCTGCAGCATTCTTGTTATCCATTATTCTAAGAAGCTCATCATAAAAGGAAATAAGGTTAATCTGGCATGACTTGTTTTTGATGAATCCATACTGGTGTTCTGTTATCACTGCTTCCTCTTCTATCTTTTTTTAAAATATTTTAAATAAATACACAGGAGGGGGGAGCCAAGATGGCAGAGAGTAGATGAGACTTTATATGACCTCCTTTGACCTTCCCTCAAATCAATAGCAGATTAATCCTTTGAACTGGTTTTGGAGTGATGGAATGCACAAGTATTTGGAGTACAACAAATTTCTAGAAGATACTTTGGAAGAACTTTAGAAAATGTGTCTTTTAGTGGGGTAGGGTGACAGTCTGCTAAACCCAGACCACAGAGTAAGGAGCCCAGGCTAAGGAGCTGGGGCAAAGAGCCAGAGTATCACAGCATCTGCACATCAGGGAATCTTCTGTGAGGATCTTAGGCTACTCTGTCCTGGTTGCAAGTCAGTGGTTTAACAGATTTGCTGTGAGACACCCAAAAGATAATACAAAAAGCAAATTGTGAGTCTCTGAGCCCCAGAGGAACATGGGACCTGGCTGTGATTACCCAGCACTGGAAGCCAGCAGAAAAAACTGGCCCCAGAGCAAACTAAAGCCATTGTCTCCCCTTTGCCTTAAAAGCAGATCTCAACTTTAAAAGATGCTCAAAAAAGCAAAAAGGACTCTGACCACCGACAGCTTTTATGGAGAGAGAGAAGAATAGACATCAAACCCTGAGGTTCCTAAAGGCAAACCAGCTGCAGATGAGCCCCAAATGGTTATATGAGCTAGTCCCCATTTCACAAGACTCTATTGGAAGAATTCAAAAAGGATCTTAAAAGAGAGTTATAAGAACAATGGAGAAAGTAAATGAGATCTTTGCAAGAGGCTATGGAAAAGGAAAACCAGATATTATCTTAAGAAAGCTCCTCAAAAACAGATATGATGAAATGGGAAAAACATATAACTCCCTATCAAATATATTTGATGAAATGAAAATACAAATAACTCCTCACAAAATAGATTTTGTGAAATAAGAAAGCAATTAACTCCTTACAAAATAAATATGGAAAAAAAACAATTTGTTGAAAAATAGAATTTGTGAAATGGAAAAAAATTCAATGAACAAAACAACTCATTTAAAAATTAAATTGGCCAAATACAAAAGGATCTAAAAAAATAACTGACAATATTTACTAAAAATTAGAATTGCACAAATGGAAATGAATGACTCATTAAGACACCAAGAATCAATCAAACAAAACAAAAAAATAGAAGAAAATGTAAAATACCTCAATTGGAAAAACAAATGATTTGGAAAATAGATCTAGGAGAGACAATCTAAGGATTATTGGACTTCTTGAAAACCATGGTTAAAAAAACAAACAACAACAAAAAAAGCTAGACATCATCTTTCAGGAAATCAACAAGGAAAATTGCTCTGATGTCCTAGAATCAGAAGGTAAAATAGTCATTGAAAGAATTCACTGATCATCTCCTAAAAGTGACCCTAAATTGAAAACTCAAAGGACTATCAGAGCTAAATTTAAGAATTATTGAATCAAAGGAAAAATATTGCAGGCAGCCAGAAGGAAACAATTCAAGTACTGAGAGTCACAATCAGAATTACCCAGGATCTAACAGCTTCCACCTTAAAGGATCAAAGGATTTGGAATCTAATAATCTGAAAGGGAAAGGAACTGGGATTGCAGCCAAGAATCATCTATACAGCTACACTGAGCACTATCTTTCAGGGAAGAAGATGGACATTTAATGATTCAGGTGAATTAGACCAGACCTGAATACAAAATTTGATCTCCAAAAACAGAACTCAAAAGAATCATGAAAAGGTAAAAAGGAAAAAAAAACCTCTTGAGAACTATTTCTCTATTATGGATATGCTTAGAGAATGAGGGTATAATTTGACTTTAATGTGATAATATGAAAAAAATACTAGAGGTAAAAAAGGGATTGTACTGGAAAATGTGGAAAATAAAGGTAAAATGAGAGAAATTACATCTCATGAAGAGGCAAAAAAGACCTACTATAATTGAGGGAAAGAAGGGTGAGGGATGAACATTGTGTGAATCTTATTCCCATCAGATTTGACTCTGAGAGATTATCAGACATATTTGGTTTCTCAGATAAACTTTTCTCACCTTATAGGGAAGTGGGAGAGTAAAGGGGAAAGGAAAGGGGGAGGCTAATAGAAAGGAAAACAAAAGTAGTAGGGCAAAGGTATAAGAAAGGGGTAGGGACTATAAAATGGGAGGATTGTTTGAGGGAAGTGGTGGTCAGAAGCAAAATACTGGGGAGAAGGGAAAGGGAGAAAGGAAAGAGAAATGCATAATTTGGGGTAAATAAGATGATGGGAAATAAAGAATTAGTCATTTTAACTGTGAATGTGAATGGATGAACTCTCCCATAAAATGGAAGCATATAGTCAACTGGATTAAAACCCTGAATTCTACAATATGTTGTTTACAAGAAACATGTTTAAAGCAAAGTGATACATACAGAGCAAAGGTAAAAGGCTGGAGCAGAATCTATTATGCTTCAGGTGAAGTTAAAAAAAAAAAAAAGCAGGGGTTGCCATCCTGATCTCAGATCAAGCAAAAGCAAAAATTGATCTAATTAAAAGAGAAAAGAGAGGAAACTATCTTGGTAAAAGTTACCATAGATAATTAAGTAATATCAATACTAACATATATGCACCTAAATTCCTAGAGAAGTTAAGAGAGTTGCAAGAAGAAATAGAAAGCAAAAATATACTAGTGGTGGATCTCAACCTTGCTTTCTCAGAACTAAATAAATTGAACCATAAAATAAATAAGAAAGAAGTTAAGGAGGTGAATAGAATTCTAGAAAAGTTAGGTAGAATAGACCTTTGGAGAAAATTGATTAGAGTCAGAAAAGGAGTATATTTTTTTCTTGGCAGAACATGGAACCTATACAAAAATTGACTATTTATTAGGGCATAAAAACCTCAAAATAAAAAAAAAACCACACACACAATAGGAAAAGAGAAAAAAAATCATTGTCATGTGTACAGCAGAACATGAGAGGAATCAAAACATAAAGCAATAATTTTCAAGGATGCTCATATAATAAATACTACAAAAATACTACAATAAATACTTCCTTATAAGATTTCTTTTGTTCTCTGCTGTATATTTTTACTGTGTGTATGACATATATTTATATATACACATATACACAAACATATACATATGCATACATATATACACATATATACAAATAATATTCATAATATGTATGTGTATAGACAGAAGGCATTCATAAATCCACCAGCTTATCATTTCCTACACCAATGCCATATTCTAACCTTATACTGTTTAATTAATTTAAATAATCTAAAATAATATTGATTAATATTTTATTATATATTGTAGTTTCTCAGTTTTTCTCTTTTGACTAAATTTATTTTAATTTTAACTTCATCTGAGATCATGATTATTACTCCTGGTTTTTAAAACATAGTAAATCCTACTCGTGATCAATTTTAATGTTTGTGTATATCTCTTATTTCCTATCCTTCCTGATTTCTCTGCTTAACTTCTATCTGCTAGCTTACTCTACTGTTATTTAATCTATCACTCCTCCAAGGATCCCTCTCTTATCCTCTCACCCTACCCTATTCCCATACCCCCTTCTTTCTATCTGAATTTAATAGAGGTTAATAACCTTCCAAATATTTTTGTTGTTCCCTTTTTATCCTCTTTCCATTAATCTACACACCTTTCTATCTGTCCTTATGCTATTTCTTCACCTTCTCATTTTTTTTAATAAATTTAGAAAACTTTTACTCCCTTTCAAATGTATGTGCTATTCTCTCTTTAACCCAGATCTTATATGAAGAGTTCTTTTTAAAAATCCCTACCATATTCTCTCTTACCCTCTAATTCCTTACTTTCTTATTTCTTTATGAAACTAGAAGACTTTTATACCCTTTTATATAAATATATTATTCCTTCTTTAACTCATTCCCAACAAGAATAGGATTCCAGAATTACTGCCCTACTGCCCCATTTGATTTTTTCTGTGTCAGTTCTTCTTCTCACACCTCATTTTATAAGATAATTACTTTATTTTACTTTTTTCCTACATGGTTTTTCCTTTTAGAATCACATCACACTCAGCTATACCCAACCTTTCTTTCAAATTAATGACAATCATAGGCATACATTTACATTTCCACATATAAGGAGTAAAGAGTTTGTCCTTATTAAATTCTTTGTAACTAGCTTTTGATATTTGCCTTATATTTTCCTTGGATATTGTATGTCAGATTTTCTATTAAATTCAGGTCTTTTTGCAGCAAAATCCTGAAAGTCTGGCAATTCATTGAACATCCTTTTTTTTCCATTCAGGATTATGTTTTACTTTGCTGCATGTGATATTTTTGGCAGCAACCCCTGTTTTTTTTTTGTTTGTTTTGTTTGTTTGTTTGTTTTTTTGCTCTTCAATATATAGTGTTTTAAGACCTGTCATCTTTTAATGTAGCCACTGCTATATCTTGTATGATTTCTAATTTTGGTTCTGCCATATTTGAACTGTATTTTTTTATTCATGTTGTTGCTGTTGTTTTGTTTTTTATTGTTCATAATATTTTGTCCTTCATCTAGGGCTTTGGGATCTTTTCAAGCGGTGAGCAGTACATTTTTTTTCCATTTCTAATTCCCCCCTCTTCTTCTAACATTCAAGACAATTTCCTTTAATTATTTCTTGTATCAAGATTATGTTTTATTACAGCTTTCAGGTAATCCAATTATTTTTATATTTTCTCTTTTTGATTTGTTCTCTAGGACAGTTTTTTTAATGAAATGTTTCACATTCTCTTGTTTTTTATTTTTATATTATCTTTTATTATTTTTTGATCTGTTATAACTTTGCTGATTTTCCCTTGCCTGATTCTAATTTTTTTTTCTTTCTTTTTCTTTTTCTTTCTTTCTTTCTTTTTTTTTTTGCTGATACAATTGGGGTTAAGTGATTTGCCTAGGGTCACATAGCATGGAAGTGCTAGGTGTCTGAGATTAGATTTGAACTCAGATCCTTCTGACTTAAGGGTTGGTGCTCTATCCGAAGTGCCCCATAGCTACCCCCATTCTAATTTTCCTTAGTTGTTTTTTTTCCTTAAGATTCTGAATTTTTATTTTTTTTGATTGATTTTCTTTTGATAATCTTTTTATCTTGAGTTGTTCTTATTTTTAATTTTTTCTCTTAATATCTCTCCTTTTATTTTTAAAATTTTTTAAAGTTCTTTTATAAATTTTTTTGTTATTCTTTATGGTAAAAGTTTTTTTTTTTAACTTCAGTATCCTCCTCTGAAGATGAATCCCAGTCTTTCCTAGTTTCCTAGTAATTTTCTATAGTTGGGCTATTTTCCCTTTGGCTGCCCTTTAAAAAAATAACAGCTTGTTATTGTAATAATCTTTTTCCTGGAGTGTGGAGGCTGGTGCTTCAAGCCTCAGGTCCTCCTTCAATTCTCTCCTCTGGCCTGGAATCAAGACCTCTAACTTCATTAAGTGCCCAGAGCCAACAGCATCCCCATCCCATTGCTTCTGTATTCCCAGGGGCTTGTATTGGTTCCTTCTTGCCTATGGCCTCCTGACAACACAGCTGGCTCTAGCATCCCTTATCAGCAGAGAGTCCCTCAATCTTCCCCCACTCGGACACTCAGCTCTCCACAAGATCTTCGAGGTGAAAATTCCTGTGGTTGGGACAGAGGCTACTGCATGCCAGTTGCCATTTGCTGTTTAAATATAGATAACCTTGAGATATTTTTATTTCAATAAATTTACCCAGATATCCTATTTTGTCTTTGTGAGAGAAATCTGGACTGCTTGAAGTTTTCTGATCTATTCTATCATCTTCCCAGAATTCTCTCCATATAATTTATCTTTTTAACAATATCCCAGAGAATATTGATAGTAATGGAAGTGAAAACTCTATTTTCTCCTGTCTTTTAAAAGCCAGAGTATTTTCTCTTCCCCATTCCTACAGTATCTTTCCCATTCTTTGTAATGTTTTAGATATCACTAACTGTAATCGAGTAATGACATGCATGATCTCTTTCCTTATCCTGGGATATAAATTCATATAGGCCTGCTACCTTGAACTTTTGAAAGTTATCCAAATATTCTTTTATTATTTCCTTTTTATCTAAAGTTAAATTTAACTGTTCATTACTTTGTTTGATCTTTCCCACTCCAATGATTATCTTCCTTTACTGAAGAAAGGGCTAAAATTAGAACTTACTTTTAAATCACAGAGAAGTGTCTAAAAGAATAGAAAAGATGGTAAATAGTGTTAACACTAAGGAAAAAGTGAATCACCAAATTCCAAATCAATAAAGGCCATGGAGTCTAAACCAACGGAAAAAAAAAAAAAAAAAACAGTGCCAAAGATGAGACAAGTTGTTTGGAATAATACAAGGAGCACATATAACTTTGAATGAGATCAGTTATTTTGCTTCTGAACTTTGCTAGTTATTCTGTTGAGGAGTTCTATAAAATAACTGGATGTATTTATTTATACTTTCCAAGAAAGACAAACACACAAAGAATTACTTTCTTCAAAAAAAAAAAACATTCATAGAAAACATTTCAGTTGGTTCTTAACAAGTATCTAAATAAATTAAATCTACATAATATAATGAAATCATAGTAGTGCTCTTTTAAAAAAATCACCAATCTCTATTTCTTCTTCATTATTTCTGCAAAATCTTTATGAGAGTTTGCATATATAGTATGTACAGTCAATTCTCAGTGAACAAATAAAAAATAAGAATTTTGATATGTGGAAACTTTGGAAAATAGGAGGTTAGGTTTTTGCAAACACCAAAACTGTGATTTTCACTAAAAATTGCTGAAAATACATTTTTCTACATAAAATTCTTTAGAACAGAAATATAAATTCAGAAACTATGTAGTTTTCTTAATACAGCAACCATGAAATAATTCATAAATAGTAGTATACAAAATAAAATTGGTAACATATAAAGCATGTTTCTCATTAGTTATTTTCTAGAATTCTGTGACCAAATTTTGTGTTAACATTAAAAAAAATTCAGACAATATTTACTTTTTTATAGGGGAAAGGTTCTGTGAAGATGGCAGAGTAGGTTTGTAAGTTTCAAGCTCTCTCAACAAATTTGTGTCTCAGGGTAAACATAGACTAGTGAAAAACCTGGAAGACTTGGAGTCCACCTGGTAAATCCCAACTACATCTGAAGAAAGAACTCAGGCTGGGATTAAACTATCTGAAGTGCAAACACCTCTGGGCTAGCTCCACAGAAAAATAAAAAGGAGATCCTTTATGTTAGCTGGTTGTGGCTGGAGACTCAGCAGAAACCAGAGACTTTCACCTCCTGGACAATTTCTGAAATCTGGGATTGAGTCTGGGAAGCCTGAGTGTACCTTGACTGGCTGGTAACACATTATAAAGAATGAGAAAACAGAACAAAATGTGAAACATAAGAAAAAAGATCTGGAGAACAGATCAAGAAAATAAAATATAAGAAAGTTGGACTGCCAATAAGTTGTGACCAAAAAGAGAACCTTGACACAATAATACAGGAAATAATCCTAGAAAATTTTCCTGGAATGATATTACATGAGGGGAAATTAGAGAAAGAAAAAAATCCACTGATCACCTTAAAGAGATCGTATTTGGAAAATACATAGGAATATTATTACAAAATTTTGAAACCACCAGTTCAAAGACAAAATTTTGTAAGAAATAAGAAAATAAAGACAATTCAAATACAGTGAAGCTACAAGTAGAATTGTACAAGACTTGTCAGCAGCTATAAATAAAAGACTGTAAGTCTTAAAATCATATCTACAGACAAAAGAACTAGATCTGAGGCCAAAAAAATGTGATATCCAGCACAATTATCTATAATTTTGAATAAGAAAAAATAACAGATGTTCAATAAACTTGTAGATTTTCAGGACTTTCTATCAACCAAACCTGAACTTAACATGAAATTTAACATGTAAGAGTTGGCTGTTTGATATTGATATACCAATATCTTTGATATTGTTATTAAAGAGGAATTTTAAGGAACTCAACATGGACAAACTGTAAACATGAACAAATTATTTATGGTATTTTACATGAAAAATCTATACTTTATGTGTAAGATTTGCATATAAGCTCGAAAGAAAGATTGGCTGAGTAAAGGTAAAAATAGTTTATCATATTATACAAATGAAATGCAGAGGAAAAATAGACACAGAGACATTAGGGGGGAAGAGGGTTTGTAGTTCTGAAAACTTACTCAGATTGGGAATGGGGTCAATAGGCAACACTCCATCTATGAAGAGCCCAGCATCTTTTAAAATCTATGAAGAAATAAGGGGGGAGGAATGGATGGATGGGGAAGCAAAGGGTGAGGGAAGAAGACAAGGGAGGGATCTTTGGGTGGGGGGAGGTTAAGTAATAGCAAGGCCAAGTAATGGAGCAGAATTTAATGAAAGAGTCAGCAAAGATAGGAAATACATGTGTGTATGTGTGACTGTATGTACATATGTGGATATCTACATATGTATACATAAATATAAATTTTCTTAACGGTAACTTCTCTGGGAATGTTGGGGGATGAAAGGGAGATATATGTGTGTGCATGTATGCATATGTATATATCTATATATCTATATCTATATATATAAATGTATTCTTTCTTAACTTTTTATCATTTGCAGTAGCACAAATACTGTGTAACAATTCTTTAAATTAAAGCATTCTAAAATGTCAGATGGTAGTGTGAGAGCTCTATACTGTAGTAAAAGCTGCTATAAACCTCCCTACCATGGCTGCTTTCTAAAAACTAAGGGAGAGTTGTTGGTACTTTAGTTGCTGCTGGCACAAAACAGTGAGACTGGTGAAGTTGCCAGAGCATCTAAGATACCAGAACTTTGCAAATGCTGGGTGGTGTTGGAGATCATGAACGATTCATCAAAGTGAACTAACTATCAGTGATATTTGTTTCTTGTACCATCCTTGAGAGTCTTAGAGCATGAATCCATTTAGCCTGGAGATTGCAATCAATGATGAGGTCAGAAGCCTCAGTATCTCTAACTAGCTCATCAATTATATCAAGCAATTCCACAAACTTATATACATCACACCTCTCTCTTTTTTCTTTACTGAGCATAGCTAGAAATGTGTGTGATTGCAATATGAAAGTGAAACTGAGCTTACTAATAAAATCATTTAAATACTTGAAGTTGCAACAAGCACACATTTTGAAGCCTGACTCTATATATCACATCCCAAATGCTTCATGCTATTTTAAGTTTTAAGAATTTCAAAAGTTCTTAGAAGATACTATAGATCTGCCTCCCAAGATCATTTGACAGTTTAATTATTAAAATTTCCATTAAGATTATTTTTTCAATTTTTGAATAATACAATTTAAATATTGACTTTTACAAGAGGAATTGTATATATGACCCTTTGTGGATGTCACTTTCTCAGACTAGTGCATTGGTATAGAAGAAATTCTTGCCTGGCCACTTAAGTAATCAGTTGCATCCCCATTATTATTGTTCTGATGGGTTACATCAAGATTATTGTTTTGTCCAACAGAAACAAGATTAAAAGGGAAGTACAAAGCTGGAAAAAAATCTTTATAGTTGGTATTTCTGATAAAGGTCTCATTTCTAAAATACATAAAAAACAGTGTCAAATTTATAAGAATACAAGTTATTTCCCAATTGATAAATTGTCAAAGGATATGAACAAACAATTTTCAGATGTCAAAATTAAAGCCATCTATAGTTACATGAAAAAATGCTCTAAATAATTATTGATTAGAATTAAAATAACTCTGAAGTACCACCTCATACCTCTCAGATTAGGTAAAATGACAGGAAAAGACAATGAAAAATTTTGGAGGAGATGTGAGAAAACTGGAACACTAATGCATTGTTGGTGGAGTTGTGAGTGATCCAACCATTCTGGGGAGCAATTTGGAACTATGCCCAAAGGGCTATAAAACTGTACATACTCTTTGACCCAGCAGTGCCATAACTGGGTCTGTATCCCAAGGAAATCATAAAGGAAGGAAAAGGACCACATGGGCAAAAATGTTTGTGGCAGCTCTTTTTGTAATAGCAAAGAATTGGAAAAGTAGTGGATGCCCATCAATTGGGGAATGGCTAAGCAAGTTGTTCACTTATCTAGTATTTCAAAATTAAATGAATAATAAACAAGAAAACAGGCACAAACTAAATATACTAACCAATATACTGGATGTCCTGCTATACTCTTGATTTAAATGGGACTTTGGGCTGATTATGTGGAGATCAGAGTATCACAGGATCTCCTAAGTAAGAACAATGGTTGCTATCATAAATGCATATCTTTTTAGTACTAATATTTTCTCAGTGAATTAGTAGAACTAAGTACCTTAAAAGATTTCCATCTCTGAAAAATAAAAATTATGAATGATCCAAGGGATAATGGAAAAGCACATGGTAGTTTCAAAATAGTACCCAGATGATTTCTGAAAGAAAATTGACTAAAGAGAAAACTGGGGAAATGAATAAACAAAAGCATGGTCACATTAGCCAGTTTAGAGAAATAATAGAGGGGCAAAAGACTGAGTGCTGCATTGGTATTGATCAAATATTAAAAGAAGAAAAGGAATACGTCTAACATTGAAGGTGAATATAAAAATAAGCATTGTCCTTAGTGAGAAATTGAGATCTTGTGATCTTCCCTTAAGGAGAACATGACCAAATCAATGAAGCAATTATATTTTAGATTGCTTGTAAAATTTCTTAGAACATCCCCTCTTATAATATTACCTTCACATTGTTATTACTGAATGATAATTATTTTTATTTTATTCTCTTTTGAACAATTAACAAGCATTTATTAAGCACATACTTTGTGTTAAGCACCATGCTAAATACTGGAGATACAAAGAAAAATAAAAACTAGAAATTCACACTCTAATATGCAAATAACCATGTACATATAACACACAGGAGGAATACAAACACATACACTTGGTCCCCTTCACAATCATTTTAATGACTGATTTTTTGTTTTTGTTTTTGTTTTTTTTTTTTTGGTAAATGAGTTTGTTTGGCCATAGAATCAATCAACTCAATTCAAGTTGATAAACTCTTGAGTACCATGATCAATATAAGGAATATACACATTTCTGATCACTCCAAAAGCATATAGTCTAGTAATAAAAAATATAGAAATAATAATGCAGACTATTTCATGAAAATTTCAGAGAGGTAGAGAACAAAGTTCAAAGTGAGAGGGAGGAAATATTACTCCTAGTGGAGTAGGGATCATTCAAGGTTTTCTGGAGGAGATGACTTCTGAATGGTACTTTGAAGGATGCTTAGATATTATACAGGTTGAAAGGGATAAAAGAAGGGCACTTCAGGCATCAGGAATCTTGTGAGCAAAACATGGCTTCAGACAAGGGTAGAATGTGTCTTCTTCTGCATCATAGAGATTGTGGAAGGGATTAAAGGAAAGAAACAAGCATTATTAAGCACCCACTATGTGCCAGGTTTTATGCTAAATTCTTTAGCTATGTTATCTCATTTGATCCTCAAAACAACTCTGTAAGGTATTATTATACCCATTTTATAGTTGAGGAAACTAAGGGAAACATCAGTTGAATGACTTGACCAGGATTCAGTCTGAAAAACTGGATTTGAACTTGAATTTTACTCAGTCCAAGGCCAGTGCTCTATCCATAGGGCCATATAGGTATAATAAATTTAAATAGACTACTAGGTAGCTGATTAAATAGTCCCAAATGCTTTGAATTTTACCTTATAAGGATGGAATTGTTTTTAAGTAAAGAAATGCCATAATGAGACCTCACAGAAAGATCACTCCAGCATTGATATGAAGGATAGACTGGAAATGGGATGGGAGAATATAGCTAAGAGGACCTGTTTCAAAGCCAGACTAGGTAAATGGCAATAAGGTGTTGTCAGTGGGAATCGAAGGAAGAGAATGCATTCAAGAGATACTGCAGTGGAAGAATGAACAGGACTTGGTGACAGATTGGATATGAAAAGTGAGGGAAAAGGATGAGTCAAAGATAGCACCACGTTCCAAACATGGGCGAGCCAGTGAATCGTGATGCCAGTGATAGAAATAGAGAATTTAGAAAGAGGAACAGATTTGGAGGGAAATATAATAAATGGTTGTAGACATATTAGGCTTTGGGACTTTCTTAAGGGACTTAGAGAAGAAACAAAATGTACTAGTGATATGTCTCTGGAGAGATCTAGACTAAAGATCCAGATTTGATAATTGGCTGTGTAGGGACAGCTGTTCAAACTTTCAAGAGTGCTAAGGATGGATATTTGTGCAAAAACACATTTCAAGCAGTTGGGAAGACACACACACACACAAAAAAAACAGAGCAGGGAGAAGAGGAGTGATTAGAAAGGTAGAGAGCCAAGAGACTATGTTGTGTCTAAAAGAAAGGGAAGAGAGATTATCAAGTACATATAAAAATATATTTGAAATATGTAAAAAAGTTTAAAAATTAATAAAGATAAGTATTTTTGAAAAACTATTAATTTTAGGATTAAGAAGTCACTAATGTCCTTTGAGAAAATAATTGTCATAGAGAAATGGGTAGGGTCAGAAGCCTGATTGACAGAGGTTGAAGAGAGAGTATGGGTAGTAAGAGGATGTATCAGGTTTAGACAACTTTCCTTACAAGTTTAGCAGTAAAGATGGACAAAGAAATACAACTGATATTTAGATGGAGTAGAAAGTTAAGGGAAAAGTTGTCCTGCTCCAGGGGCTTTTGCTGCTGTTGATGTTTTAATGAAGGAAAACTATGCAATTTTAATTTTTGATAGAGATTTTGAAAAATAACTGCCAGAGTAAGGTCCTGGAAGAAAGAATAGAGGATAGGATGAAGGGCACAATGATGCTTTTACAACATAGGAAGAAATGAGAAAATAAATGATGGTGTTAAGACTTTTTGAGTCTCCTTTCAGGAGGGGAATAGAGGGACCTTCCATCATATAGCCTCAATCTTTTCAGGATTATAGAAGACTGAGTCATCTGCTATAACTCTATTAAAATATCTGGATATTGTTTTTCACATGAATAATGCTATTTAATGCCAATTCAACTGTTGTACATGTATTTGATCTTTTTGGCCTAAGTGGAGAATTCTATTCATTTCTGGATGCATTTCATCTTATGAAATTTATCCTGTCATTCAAGCCCATTAAATTTTTTTGGATCATCATTTGATTACCCAAGTTATCTACCCCTCTGGCTTCTTGTCACCTATACATTATCATGCTTTCCAATTTTTTCTCTAAGTCACTGATCTTAAAGTGGAATAAGAGATCAAAGAATATCTCCTTAGGGCACTTCAGTAAAGCCCTTCCTCCAGGTTAATAGTAATCCTTTAATCACTGCTCTTTAGGCTTGGTCTTTCTAGCAGGCCCAAATTGAAATTACAATATTATTATCTAGCTCACAACCTCCCTCTAATCCACAAAATAGCATACAATATTTGAATATACTAAATCTATAGCATTCTCTTGATCTTGTAATGTTATTATAGCATGATGGAGATGTCTAAGGTATAAGGAAGACAATGTGTGGCTGGAATACAATGGAGAAAGATCATAAAAATCACATATTGAAAACTAAAATGAACCTAATGGACCACAGACATGGAGCTAGGATGGTCCTTTGAAGTCACCTAGTCCAGCTCCTTCATTTTTAAAAGTTAGGAAAGTGAGGCAGAATTAAATCATTAGCTTAGTATCACAGAACTGTTAAGTATCTGAGACCAGATATAAATTCAGATTTTCCTGATTCCAAACCCAACATTTTATCTACTGCATCACCAGATACCTATATTTAATACATCAGAGAAAAAAGAAAAGGTCCTACATATATATGTGTGTGTGTGTGTATACATATATATATATATATATATATATATATACATATTATAGCAGCTCTTTTTTGTGTTAGTTTTAAGAAGTTGGAAACTAAATAGAATAGGGGATGGTTGAACAAATTGTGGTATAAAAATATAATGGAATACGATTGTGCTGTAAGAAATGAAGAAAAGATGATTTAAAGATACATGGAAAGACTTTAAGGAATTGATGCAGAAGGAAGTGAGCAGCCTAGCACAGCAATTTATACTATAGAATCAATATTGCATAAACAGTTTTAAAGACTTGTATAGACTAATGAAGAACTAAATAAACAGAACCAGGAAAAGTTATACAACAACACTATAAGAGTAAGTTTGATAAGACTTAAGAAGTCTGATTAATGTGATAATCATCCTTGATTTCAGAGGCTTTGTGATAAAACATATTACCCACCTTCTTAGAGAGGAGTGATTAATCCAGACTCTGAATGAGACATATCTTTTTGAATATAGCCCAAAGTAAATTTGTTTTGCTTGACTATGCACGATTATTACAATAAATGTGTTTGTATCCTCTGTTTTAATGGGGCAGGAGTTAAAGAATATAGATTTTTGTTAATTAAAGTACCTTGTTTATTTATATTTTTTTGTACATGGTATCTCCCCCAGATATGTTCCTTGAGGGTATGGATTATTTGTTTCATTTCTGTCTTTTTATTCTCATTATGTAGTGTAATCCCTGACACATAGTAAGTGTTTAATGAATGCTCATGGGTTAATTGCTTGAGGAGATAAGAGAAACCCATGTATAACTAGAGGTAGCAGGGGAAGGAGAAAGCACAGTGAATTTGGCCAGCCTCAGAAAGTGTGGCTTTAAATGTTGCTTCTGAAATGTTATCTAAGCCTCAGTTTCCACAACTGTGTCATATTTATTCATTTTCTTGCATTTCTCATGTTATTTTCATGGATCTTGTTCTCATCTCTGCAAATGTTCTGTTGGCATTTTGGTATTAAGTCAGGCTGACTCACAATTTCTGGATATAAAATGCACTGGAAAACTTGCCACATAATTTAAAAATAATAAACCAGTAAAAAAGCAATGCATACATCAAGGGGACACAGTAGATAGAATATTGGACCTGGAGTCAGAAAGATTCATTTTTCTAAATTCAAATCTGACCTCAGCACTTACTAGCTATGTGACCATGGGCAAGTCGCTTAACTCTGGTTGCCTCAGTTTCCTGATTTGTAAAATGAGCTGGAGAAGGAAATGTCAAGTTACTCTGGTATCTTTGCCAAGAAAACCCTCAATGGGGTCACAAAGAATTTGACATAACTGAGTCCAGTGAACAACACAAAAAACAATGTGGGAAAGTACAAAGAATATTAAACTAGAAGTTGAGACTTGAATTCCATTCCCAACTCTGTTTTTCTCCTTATTTGAGCTTCAATAAGTCATTTCTATTTTCTGGGACTTATTCCTCTCATCTAAAAAATAGGGGGCTTGCATTGACTGATCTCTTCAGGTACTTGTAGCTCTATGGCTCCCTAATTACAATTGTTCCAAAAAGAGCTAGTGTTTTGACAAATAAAACCCTTATTTAAGCACTTCAGATACACCACTGACTTCAGACACTAACCAGCTATGTGACCTTGGAAAAGTCCTCTAATCTTTGTTTACCTCAGTTTGTTCATCTATAAAATGAGGATAATATAGCACCTTCCTCCTAAGGCTGTTGTACAGGTCAATGAGACAATAATTAATTATAAAGGGATTATCACAGTGTCTGGAACATCATGAGCACTATATAAAGGTAGGTTGCTGTTGTTGTTGTTGCTGCCATTATTTTTATCTCCTTGGAGCCTCACAACTATGGGTGGAGCAGGTATCTTATCATCTACACTTCCATATTACAGATGAAAAAACTGAGAAAAGATCATATAGCTCAAAAACAACAAAGCCTGGATTAGAATCCAGATCTTCTCCCTTCAAACCCAGTGCCCTTCCCAGTGCATTCTAAAACCCCAGCAAGAATTTTCCTCAACACCTAGTTTTTTTAATATTATAGTAAGATCCTGAGAACATCTCATTCTGAAACAAAATCCAACCCAACCTTCTGAAACTACAGCTGGATGTGTGCCTTAGGAAGAGACAAATACATGGGGAAAGGGGGCCAGTGAAAATACCAGGTTCTAGAGAACTGTTATGGTAACTTGGGTTAGGTGAAAGATAGAAGGGAAAGAACACTGAACTAGGAAGCAAAGGAAGGGAGTTTTAGTCTCAGTCCTGCCAGTTATGGCCTTCTGACCACTTCTACTCAGTGGGATTCAGTCAGTATATCTGCCAAACTATCTTCCTCAGAAAGTTGTTATGAAAAGGGTATTAGAG
Source organism: Myrmecobius fasciatus (assembly GCA_023553655.1). NCBI lineage: Eukaryota > Metazoa > Chordata > Mammalia > Dasyuromorphia > Myrmecobiidae > Myrmecobius > Myrmecobius fasciatus. The sequence goes on along the minus strand of JAJPUD010000792.1, from coordinate 199,106 downwards.
GAAATGTTATAGAAACATGTGATTTTACTTCAACATTCTGGGTCAAGACACCCATCTTCACAAATAAATTAGTGTCTGCTACATACATAGATAGAACAACCAATTGCAGGATTTTCCAGGAAGCAGGAAACTCCAGAGGCCCACAAAAGTGCAAGGAAATGATTTCTTGTTTCATCACCCTGTAATCAAGACTGAGAAGCCCTAGCACTACTAGAATGGAAAGGGCTTATTTTGAGCAAAGTTGGTAGTATGTGCAGTATGGGGTGGGAAAACAAGGGTTTGACCTATGTCCCACCAATTACAATATTTTGGACTTCTTTGCCCTTGACCATCATGCCTTCCTGCCCCATTGGGAACTCTCATTATGCTGCAATATTGAATCAGTCTTGGTACTCACATCTCATCAGAGTCCTGTGTCTATCTGATTGGACTTTCTGACTGAAGGACTTCAAAATCTCCATTTATGAAAGAGGTCCAACTCTGTCTTGTCCCCATTTCTTACCAGCTGTTCTATTCTTTGGACTTCCCCATCATGTCCCCAACCTAGGTACTTTCTTTCTCTTCCCTCCTTTTAATTTCCTTTTTTATGTAGTCTTTCCCCACCAGATTACAAGCTGCTTGAGAGCAGGAATTATCTTTTAATTTGTCCTTTTGCATGTAATTTATTGATCGTGGATACTCAATAAATGTTTATTGAGTGACTAATTGACTGCTCCTAGGTTCATTTGCTAAGAGTGAAGGATGTGTAGAAAAAGAATGATTGGGGTCAGCTCTATGATGCAATGGATAAAACACCAGCCCTGAAGTCAGGAGGACCTGAGTTCAAATGCGACCTCAGACACTTAACACTTCCTACCTGTTTGACCTTGGGCAAGTCACTTAACCCCAACTGCCTCAGGGGGGAAGAAAAATAAAAAAAGAGAGTGACTATGGATGTCTGGGGTTCCAGTTCTCTTAACTGAGGACTTACAAAAGCAGGGCACAGAGGAGAACTGAGGTTCTTGGACTGAACCCACTGGCTAGAAACCTAAATGAGAGTTCTTACTTCAGAAATGGATGCAGCTCAAAGGTCCCTGATGACGTTTTAAACTGAAATGGAATTGTTCTATGATCTTAGAAACACAGGATCAAACCTGTGGAGCCTGATTTCTGGTTTTACTTTCTAGTTTTTGGGGGGTTTTTTGCTTTTTGTTGAGGCAATTGGGGTCAAGTGACTTGCCCAGGGTCACACAGCTAGGGAATGTTAAGTGTCTGAGACCAGATTTGAACTCAGGTCCTCCTGACTTCAGGGCTGGTTCTCTATCCACTGCAACACCTAGCTGCCCCTTTTTTAATTCATTTTTTTTTACTTTCTAGTTATTTTGAGAATTTTGGGGGGCAGAGCCAAGATGGTGGAAAGTAGACATGACTGTAACTGACCTTGTCTGACTTTCTCTCAATGCAATGCCAGAGAAACTGAGGCAAGAGAGAGATTATTAGGTTTTTAATATTTTAATGTGGAGAATTTGAACTAGCCAAATGGGCTAGCCTATGATCAGGAAGGATCATAACTTTTGTTCTGACATGTTAGGAGTCAAGAAGCTCAGGAGCAGGAGACAGAGAGTCTGGGGCAAGAGATGTGAGCAATACCCAGGCATTTGAGATAAGCTATCTGGAGTTTTATGACTCATAGGAATGTGAGAGTGGCTAGAGCTTAACAGGGTAAGGAAGAAGGATGGCCATGATAATTTTATTCAGGGCATAGCATAATAATTCAGGGAAACTGAGGCAAGGAAATAGTCATTACATCAAACCAAGAGCAGATTAAGCCTCTGAACTGGCTTTGGAGTGACAGAAACCACAAATATTTGGAGTACAACACATTTCCAGAAAAAGATACTTTGGAAGAACTTCAGAACAGGTCTGTTTCAATTGGGCAGGGGGACAGTCTGCTGAGCCTAGATTACAGTGTAGTGAGCCGGGGGAAAGGAGCTGGGCCAGGGCATTGCCATGTCTGTCGGGGAATCTCTTAGGCTACTCTGTCCTGGTTGCAAGTGGGTGGTTAGGGGGGAGAGAGAGAGAGAGAGAGAGAGAGAGACAGAGAGAGAGAGAGAGACAGAGAGAGAGACAGAGAGAATTCCTGGGTATCACCTGAGCTGGAAATCTAGTCTTTTGGTAACAAAAAGTGATTTACTGGGCAGTGTCTATCAGAAGGCTTTTTCTCTAGAAAATGAAATTTAAGAATTCAGGCTTCTGGCCTTTTGTCAACAGAAAATGAATCTACTGAGCAGCATACCTTTGACAAAGGAAGGATGCCATACACATGGCCTTTGGAGCTGGCAGAAGCAATGTCAATGAACTAAAATCCAGAACAAAGGGAAGAAAAAGACTTAAATTTTACCTCTGATAGCATGAGCTATCAGAGAGAATGTGGGTCCCAGAAGAATGGGACTGCCCTGCTAGCAGTCTTATGTTTGCTTACCTTCCAGGCTATGTCCAAGCACATAGATTAGAACTATATGGATCTCTGTAAGATAAAAAAAAACAAAAGAAGTACTTAACAGCATGCCATGGATCTGACCCACTAGCAGTCCCTTATACAAAGTGAAATAAAAAAAAATAGAGTGATAATCTGAATTGTTATTATTCTAGAAGAGGACCATAACATCAGGGAGGTGATACCATGTCAAGCAAGGGATTTGAATTTAAGCAAGGAGGACTGTGCAAAGTCAACAGCCTCACTTGTTAGGTCCAGTGATAAGATACAGAGCAGAACAACATCAAGAGATGGTCTTGGATGCAGTGAGAGACCTTGGTCTTTTTAAATTAAGGTCATTTACATGTTTTATTTTGACGGAGACAATGACCAGTCAGTGAGTATCTTACTAGGTAAGAAATGAGGCAAGGAATAGACTCTTTTACCTAGTTAAAAATCAATCTGGGAGGTGAAAAACCTCAGTGTTTCTGGTCAAAATAGGCCAGAATAGAAACAATTGCTATTTATGCTCACTCTGAATCAGTTAGGGCTCAACTAAAAGCCAAGTGTGGATTAGTCTGATATCTACTTTTGGCCAATCAATGAGAGTCAGAATGATTTGAATTTAAGACATGGTATTAAGAAAGAAAACTAGCTCAAGAAAAAATAATAGCAAAATCCATCTTGAATAAAAGGCCAAGAATTTCAAGGGAATTAATGAAAAAAATGCAAACAAAGGTAGCCTAACTGTTCCAGACTTAAAACTATATTGTAAAGCAATGGTCATCAAAACCATTTAGTACTAAGAAATAGACTAGTTTATCAGTGGAATAAGTTAGGTTCACAAGTCACAACAGTAAATGATTATAGTAATCTAGTGTTTGATAAACCTAAAGATCTCAGGTACTTGGATAAGAACCACTATTTGACAAAAATTGCTGGAAAAGCTGGAAAAGAATATGGCAAAAACTAGGCATTGATCATCACCTAACATCTTAAACAAAGATAAGGTTGAAATGGGTTTATGACTTAGACATAGAGGGTGATATTATAAGCAAATTAGGAGAACAAAGGATAGATTACCTCTCAGATCTGTGGAGAAGGAAGGAATTTATGAACAAAGAAAAACTAGAAAACAGAAAATGCAAAATGGATAATTATGATTATGTTAAATTAAAAAGGTTTTGTACAAACAAAAACAAGGCAGGCAGAATTAGAAAGGAAACAGAAAACTGGGGGGGGGATTAACATCCTGGGATTCTCATAAGGGACTCATTTTTAAATATAAAGAACTGACTTAGATTTATAAGAATACAAGTCATTCTCCAATCGATAAATGGTCAAAGGATACGAACAGAAAATTTTCAGATAAAGAAATTAAAACCATTTCTAGTCATGTGAAAACATACTCTAAATAACTATTGATTAGAGAAATGTAAATTAAGACAAGACAACTCTGAGGTAACACTACACACCTCTCAGATTAGATAAGATTACAGGAAAAGATAATGACAAATATTGGAAGGGAGGTGAGAAAACTGGGACACTGATACATTGTTGGTGGAGTTGTGAAAGAATCCAGCCATTCTGGAAAGCAATTTGGAACTACACCCAAAGGACTATCAAATTGTGCATACCCTTTGATCCAGCAGTGTCTCTGCTGAGTCTGTATCTCAAAGAGATCATTAAAAAAAGGGAAAAAGACCAACATGTGCAAAAATGCTTGTAGCAGTTCTTTATGCGATGGCAAGGAATTGGATATTGAGTTTGGGGATGTCCATCAGGGAATGGCTGTATAAGTTATGGCATATGAATGCAATGAAATATTGTTTTATAAGAAATGATCAGCAGGATAATTTCAGAAAGGTTTGGAGTAACTTACATGAACTGATACAAGAGAACATTATACACAGCAACAACAAGATTATGTGATGATCAACTATGATGTCTCTTTTTAACAATGAGGTAATTCAGGCCAATTCCAATAGACTTGTGATAGACAGAGTCTTCTGCAACCAGAGAGAGAACAATGGGGACTGAATGTGGATCATACATAGTGTTTTCATTTTTGTTGTTGTTTTCTTGTTTTTTCCTTTCTCATTTTTCCCCCTTTGATCTGATTTTTCTTGTGCAGCATGTTAAATGTGAAAATATGTTTAGAAGAACTTTACAAATTCAATCTATATTGGATTACTTGCTGTCTAGGAGATGGGGAGAGAAGGGGAGGGAGGGAGAAAAAATTAAAACACAAGGTTTTGAAAGGATGAATGTTGAAAGCTATCTTTGAATGTATTTTTTAAAATGAAAGGCTATTATTATTTTAAAAAAGAAATCTAACTCAAAAACCTAAATTTAAAAAATAAAAATTTAAATTAAAAAACTTAAATTTAAAAAAAAATTAGTTTGATACTAAAGAACTAATAGATCCCAGAGCAAAGGAGAGACTCACAAAATATGCAAAAAATTATATTGTTTGTAGTCTATTGTAAGTATTTTAATGTTTTCTACCTTTTATATTGTCTTCTATGTTGATAAATGAAGCTTGCCTTGTATCTTGAGAGATTATTGTTACAGATACTTGTATGGAATCCAGAAAATCTTTTTGCTCATATTTGGGGAGACATAGACACAAAATATATTATGAAATATCTCAGAGAAACTCTACGGAGGAACATAAAAGTGCCAAAATAATTTTTAGAGGCTATGCCCAAGACTAGACCTGGTCTGTGTAAGCCTAAGTGTCTCAGGCAATGTGTCAGGGGTAGCATAAGAAGGCTGAAGTATATATATGAAGTGACTTGCACTTGAGAAGTAGCAAAAGCAAAGAAACAAAGACATGTCAGGTAAACCAATTATATAGTAAGATTGAGGCATGACAGATAAATATTCAAATGTTGCATTTACACAGAATATGAAAAGAACCAGTAAGTTGGATTGATCCTATAGAAAGGAAATACAGAAAGACATAAGCAAGAATTGAAAAGGATCAGAAGGTATGAAGGAGGTGCAATTATATCAAGGAAAGGAATACTACAAGCATGTCAAACCCCAAGGATTATATTGAAATATGACTAGGAAATATCATTTTTTATTCTTAGTTTACTTACCTCTGAAGTATAAATCTTTTCTTTCTTTGACAAACATGTAAGAAATGATTTCACCTTTGTGTTCATTGGAAGATATGAAGAATAAACTCATACATCCCCAACTTTTCAATATCATTTTACTTCCTTTTTAATAACTACAGAGATATTCCTATTCCCCTTAAGCTAATCTCTCACTAGCACCAAGAGAACATTGCACATAGCAACAACAAAATTATGCAATGATTGACTATGATGCACTTGGCTCTTTTCATCAATGAGGTGATTCAGATCAATTCTAATAGATTTGTGATGAGAGCCAACTGCATCCAAAGAGAGGACTATGGGAAGTCAATGGGGGTTCAACCTTGAATTTTTGCCTTTTTTGTTGTTGTTTGCTTGCTTTTTATTTCTTTCTATTTTTTTTTCCTTTTTGATCTGATTTTGCTTATGTAGCATGATAAGTGGGAAAATATGTTTAGAAGAATCGCACGTATTGGATTACTTGCTATCTCTAGGAGTAAGAGATGGAAAATATTTTGAACACAAGTTTTTGCAGGGGTGAATGCTGAAATTATTTTTATATGTATTTTGAAATAAAAAAACTATCATTAAAAAGACTAATCTCTCACATGCTCACCAATTGGCAAATAGTTGAACAATTAACAATTATGATTGTGATGGGTTACTAATGTGCTGTAAGAAATGATGAAAAAGATGGTTTCAGAAAAAGCAACAACTAAGAAGTGAACTGAACTGAACTGAAACACAATGAATCAATCAGAATTAGGAAAATATTGTGAACAGAAACAATGATCAGCTGTGAAAGACTCAGGTACTCTGCTAAGTACAACAATCCAAGACAGTTCCAAAGGACCCATGAATAAAAAATGCTATCTACTTCTAGAGAGAGAACTGATGAATTTCTAAGCACAGATTAAAACATACTTTTAAACTTTTTATTCTTCTACTTTGTGTATGTTACTTTTTCTAATATGGCTAATGCAAACATATGTTTTGCATAACTTCACATGTATAATCAATACATTGCCTGCCTTCTCAAGGTAAGGAATGAGAGTAAGGGAGTGAATTTGAAATTCAATTTTTAAATGAATGTTCAATTTTTACATGAAGTTGAGAAATATTTAACAAAATCAATAAAAAATACATTTAAAAAAGACTACTCTGCCTACAAACATTTCTGGGTTTATTTCCCCATGACTTCTCTGAATTTTTTTTACCACAATCATATAGAAGTATAGATTTATGGACATACACACATCTTTATATTCATTTCTGACATACACACATGCATATATGAATGGTTTCCAAAAACTCTTTCCCATTTATTCACAAAGAGTTCCAGATTTCTCCAAACTCTAAAAATGTCCTCTAAATTCTTCCCTCATCATTTAGGCACTTATCCTTAAAGGATTTTATTTTGTCTTATTCTTACAGTCCTCTAGAATTAATATTCCTGATGCTATAGTTCCCACATGCAAAGATAGAAAAACAAAGGTTTAGAGGTTAAGTGATTTGCCCATGGTCTAGAAGAGGGATTTGAACCTATGTATCTCTTGCTTATATGACTAACACTTTTTTCACTATTCCATGCTTGCACTCCTTCTCCCTCTCCACTTCTCTCTTCTCTCTCTCTCTCTCTCTCTCTCTCTCTCTCTCTCTCTCTCTCTCT
>JAJPUD010000792.1:160463-191865 GCA_023553655.1 Myrmecobius fasciatus | reverse complement strand
TCTCTCTCTCTCTCTCTCTCTCTCTCTCTCTCTCTCTCTCTCTCTCTCTGTTTCTGTCTCTATCTTCCTCTTTCTCTGTCTCTCTGTCTATCTGTTTCATTTTCTGACTTTCTTTGTCTCTTACTGTCTCTGTCCCTCTATGTCTCTCTCTATCTCTCCCCTCTCTGTCTCTGTTTCTGTCTATCTGTCTCTGTCTCTCGGAGACTGTATGGTTATTAAATGAAAGCTGAACTTGAAGTCAGGAAGATCTGCATTTAAATGTCACTTCAAATAATTACTAGTTATGCAATTCTGGGTAAATCTCTTAACTCTCTGAAATTCAGTTTCTTCCACTGTAAAACTTTATTACTTAATGACTGCTAACTTCTTTTCCAGACATAAATCTGTGGTCTCTCTCTTTTTTTTTACTTAACCTTAACCCTAAATTTTTGTTAACCCAACCTCTACCCTTCCCCTTCCTTGTTAAATCTCTTGAAAAAGTTATTTATAGGGGGAGGAGCCAAGATGGGGGAGTGAAAAGGTGACTTTCTGCCTCTCCTCTGATCTTCTCTCAAATCAAACAATAAAATTAGCCTCTGAACTGATCTTCAAGTCAACGAACTCAGAAATATTTGGGCACAGCTCTCTGGATAACTTCATATCAGGTTAGTCGGACTCAGACAGAGAGATAAATAGACAACCCCTGTCCAAGCCAGGAAGTGAGGGTGGGACTCAGCTCAGCCCATCCTGGCAGAAATTCCAAACTCCAAACTCCAAATTCCAAACACCTGGAGTTTATCTGAGGCACTCGGGACACTCTGCCCTGATTGGGGGCAGGTGTTCTGGCAGACTTGCCTTGTTTAAGGAGTAATTCGGACTTAGTCCTAGCCCCCACTGGCCCAGCACCTTAAGTCAACTCGCCAAAGTGCCCCAGGGCAAAGCTTTTTGCAGCCGCCGTTTTTTTTCCCCCGACTTTAAAGGGATATCCAAGCTGTCTAAAAAAAAATGATGAAGAAGCAAAAGAGAGCTCTCACCATAGACAGCTTTTATCAAGGCAAAGAAACGACCCCAGAGCCAGAGGTTCCTTTAGACAAAAATCCAGAGAAAATCAGCCAGGACCATCACTGGTCCCCTTTCCAAAAGGCCTTTCTGGAAGATTGCATAAAGAACCTCAAAAGAGAGCTGGAGGACAAATGGGAAAATAAACTGAAATCAGTGCAAGAAGGATACAGTATCTTGCAAGAAGGATATGATGCCCTGCAAAAGAGATATGAAAAAGATACCAATTTATTAAAAAATAAAATTAGTGAAGTGGAAAAAGAGTGCAATGAACAAATTGGCCAGTTAAAAAAGGAGCTTAAAAAGGTAACTGAAGAAAACAACACTTTAAAAATAATAATTGAACAAATGCAAATGAATGACTCACTAAGACTTGAAGAATCAGTCAAACAAAAACAAAAAAAAATGAAAAATTAGAAGAAAATATGAAATATCTCCTAGGAAAAACAACTGACTTGGAAAATAGACCTAGGAGAGACAATCTAAGGATTATTGGACTTCCTGAAAGCCATGATGAAAAAAAGAATCTAAACACTATCTTCAAGGAAATCCTGAAAGAAAACTGCCCTGAGATTGTAGAATTAAAGGGCAAAAGCACCATTGAAAGAATTCACCGATCACTTCTTGAAAGAGACCCCAAAATTAAGACCCCAAGGAATATCGTGGCTAAATTTCAGGACTATAGCACCGAGGAACAGATTCTGCTAGCAGCTAGAAAGAAACAATTCAAATACCGAGGATCAATAATTAGAATCACACATGATATGTCAGCCTCCATATTGAAGGATTGAAGGGCCTGGAACCAAATATTCCAAAGGGCAAAGGAACTTGGATTACAGCCAAGAATAACCTATCCAGCTAGAATGAGCATTATCCTCCAAGGAAGAAGATGGTCATTCAGTGATATAGGTGAATTTCACCTATTTCTAATGAAAAGACCACATCTGAACAAAAAATTTGACATCCAAACACAGAACTCAAGAGATGCATAAAAAGGTAAAAATGAAAGAACTCTTGAGAACTTTATTTCTACTAGGGGGATACTCAAAGTTTGGGGTTATAATTAACTAGATATTACTTTGATAATATGAAAAAGAGAACTAGAGGGGAAAACGTTGTCATACTGGCGAAAAGAGGGAAAAAGTGGTAAAATAAGATCTAAAAAAAAAGGAGGTAAAAACAAGGTAAAATCACTTGAAGAGGCAAAGAAAACGTAATATAATTGAGAGAAAGAGGGGAGGGAGATGAGCACTGTGTAAATTTTACTCTCATCAGGTTGGGCTCTAAAAGTGTATATCAGACATTTGATTTCACATAGAAACTTGTCTGTTGCTAGAGGGAAGTGGGAGGAAAAGTAAGGGACAAAATAATAGAAGGGAAAATAGAAGAATCAGGGCAAAGGAGTAAAAACAGGGGGAGGGGATCTAAAGGGTGGAGTACTGTTTGGGGGAGGGGGTCATCAAAAGCAAAGTGCTGAGGTGGGGGCAAGGGAGAAAGGGGAAAGGAAAGGGGAAAACATAACTTGGGTAAATAAGATGGCAGGAAATAAAGAATTAGTTATTCTCACTGTGAATGTGAATGGGATGAACTCTCCCATAAAGCAGAAGCGGATAGCAGACTGGATTAAAAACCAGAATCCCACAATATGTTGTCTACAAGAAACACATTTTAAAACATAGTGACACATATAGAATGAGGGTAAACGGCTGGAGCAGAAAATATTATGCTTCAGGTGAACAAAAAAAAGCAGGGGTAGCAATCCTTATCTCAGATCAAGTAAAAGCCAAGATAGATCTAATCAAAAGAGATAAGGAAGGAAACTATATTTTATTAAAGTGTACCATAGATAATGTAGCAATATCTATACTAAATATATATGCACCAAGTGCAATAGCACACAAATTCCTAGTGGAGAAATTAAGAGAGATGCAAGAAGAAATAGACAGCCAAACGATACTAGTGGGGGATCTCAACCTTGCTCTCTCAGAATTAGATAAATCAAACTACAAAATAAACAAGAAAGAAACTAGGGAGATAAACCAATTGTTAGAAAAGTTAGGTATGAGAGATCTATGGAGAAAGTTGAATGGACATAGTAGAGAGTTTACTTTTTTCTCAGCAGTCCATGGAACATATACAAAATTTGACCATATATTAGGGCATAAAAACCTTAAAATCAAATGCAGAAAAGCAGAAATAGTAAATGCATCCTTTTCAGATCATGATGCAATAAAAATCACAAGCAATATAAGTCCAGGAGAAAATAAACCAAAAGGTATTTGGAAATTAAATAATCTAATCCTGAAGAATGAATGGGTGAAAGAGCAAATCATAGACACAATCAATAATTTCATCCAGGAGAATTACAATAAGGAGACAACATTCCAAAATTTGTGGGATACGGCCAAAGCGGTAATAAGGGGCAATTTCATATCTCTAGATGCTTACTTGCATAAAATAGAGAAAGAAAGGATCAATGAATTGGGCTTATTATTAAAAAAAACTAGAAAAAGAACAAATTAAAAACCCTCAATTAAATACCAAATTGGAAATTCTAAAAGTAAAAGGAGAAATTAATAAAATTGAAAACAAGAAAACTATTGAGTTAATAAATAAAACTAAGAGTTGGTTCTATGAAAAAGCCAACAAAATAGATAAGCCTTTAGTTAATTTGATAAGAAAAAGGAAAGAGGAAAATCAAATTGTTAGTCTCAAGAATGATAAGGGAGATCTTTCCTCCAATGAAGAGGAAATTAGAGCAATAATTAGGAGTTACTTTGCCCAACATTATGCCAGTAAGTTTGATAATCTAAATGAAATGGAGGAATATCTACAAAAATATAGATTGCCCAGGTTAACAGAAGAGGATATAAATTATTTAAATAGCCCCATATCAGATCAAGAAATAGAACAAGCCATTAACCAACTCCCTAAGAAAAAATCTCCAGGGCCAGATGGATTTACATGTGAATTCTACCAAACATTCAAAGAACAATTGATTCCAATACTACACAAACTATTTGAGAAATTAGGGACAGAAGGTATACTGCCAGAAACCTTCTATGAGACGGATGATAGCTAAACCAGGTAGGGTAAAAACAGAGAAAGAAAACTATAGACCAATTTCCCTAATGAATATTGATGCAAAAATTTTAAATAAGATATTAGCAATGAGATTACAGAAAGTCATCCCCAGGATAGTACACTATGACCAAGTAGGATTTATACCAGGGATGCAGGGCTGGTTCAATATTAGGAAAACTATCAGCATAATTAATTATATTAATAACCAAATTAACAAAAACCATATGATTATCTCAATAGATGCAGAAAAAGCCTTTGACAAAATCCAACACCCTTTCCTATTAAAAACACTAGAGAGTATAGGAATAAATGGGCTTTTCCTTAAAACGATCAGTAGCATCTATTTAAAACCATCAGCAAGCATCATATGTAATGGAGACAAACTAAAACCATTCCCCATAAGATCAGGAGTGAAACAAGGCTGCCCACTGTCACCATTACTATTTAATATTGTGTTAGAAATGTTAGCTTTAGCAATAAGAGAGGAAAAAGAGATAAAAGGAATCAGAGTAGGTAATGAAGAAACCAAATTATCACTCTTTGCAGATGACATGATGGTATACTTAGAGAACCCTAGAGACTCAACTAAAAAACTACTAGAAGCAATTCACAACTTTGGCAAAGTTGCAGGATTCAAAATTAATCCACATAAATCATCAGCATTCTTATATATTACCAAAAAAGTTCAGCATCAGGAGATACAAAAAGAAATTCCATTCCAAATAGCAGATGATAAGATAAAAAATTTGGGAATCTATCTGCCAAGGAAAAGTCAGAAACTATATGAACTAAATTACAAAACACTTTCCACACAAATAAAATCAGACCTAATCAATTGGAAAAATATTAAGTGCTCATGGGTAGGCAGAGCGAACATAATAAAAATGACAATACTACCCAAACTAATCTACTTATTTAGTGCCATACCAATCAAACTCCCAAGAAATTATTTTACAGATCTAGAAAAAATAGTAGCAAAGTTCATTTGGAAGAACAAAAGGTCAAGGATTTCAAGGGGATTAATGAAAAAAAAGGCAGATGAAGGTGACCTTGCTGTACCAGATCTAAAATTATATTATAAAGCAGCGGTCATCAAAACCGTTTGGTACTGGCTAAGAAATAGAGCAGTCGATCAGTGGCACAGGATAGGATATCAGGACAATCTAGGCAATAACCTTAACAATCTAGTATTCAATAAACCCAAAGAGCCCAGGTTTTGGATAAATACTCACTATTTGACAAAAAACTGCTGGGAAAATTGGAAACTAGTGTGGAAGAAATTAGGTCTTGACCCATACCTAACACCACATACCAAGATAAGATCTAAATGGGTTCATGATCTAGATAGAAAGAGGGACTTTGTAAGCAAGTTAGAGGAACGTAATATAGTTTATCTCTCAGACCTGTGGAGATGGAATAAATTTATGTCCAAAGAAGACCTGGAACTCCTAATTGAACACCAGATGGATAATTTTGATTATCTTAAGTTAAAAATTTCTGTACAAACAAAACAAATGCAGACAAGATTAGGAGGGAAGCATCAAATTGGGAAATCATCTTTACATTTAATGGTTCTGATAAAGGCCTCATTTGTAAAATTTATAGAGAATTGTCTCATATATATATAAGAATTCAAGCCACTCTTCAATAGATAAGTGGTCAAGGGATATGAACAGACAATTTTCAGATGATGAAATTAAAACCATGTCTAGTCATATGAAAAGTTGCTCCAAATCACTATTGATCAGAGAAATGCAAATTAAGACAACTCTGAGATACCACTACACACCTGTCAGATTGGCTAAAATGACAGGAAAAGGTAACGATGAATGTTGAAAGGGATGTGGGAAAACTGGGACACTAATACATTGTTGGTGGAACTGTGAATGGATCCAACCATTCTGGAGAGAAATTTGGAGCTATGCTCAAAAAGTTGTCAAACTGTGCATACCCTTTGACCCAGCAGTGTTTCTATTGGGCCTATATCCCAAAGAGATCTTAGAGGAGGGAAAGGGCCCCACATGTGCAAGAATGTTTGTGGCAGCCCTTTTTGTGGTGGCTAGAAACTGGAAACTGAAGGGATGCCCATCAATTGGAGAGTGGCTGAATAAATTATGGTATATGAATGTTATGGAATATTATTGCTGTGTAAGAAACGACCAGCAGGACGATTACAGAGAGGCCTGGAGAGATTTGCATGAACTCATGCTGAGTGAAACGAGCAGAACCAGGAGATCATCATACACAGCAACAACAGTATTACATGATGATCAATTCTGATGGACATGGCCCTCTGCAACAAAGAATTGTCTCAAACCAGTTCCAATTGTTCAGTGAAGAAAACCATATACACCCAGAGAGAGGGAAATGAAATATGGACCACAACGTAACATTTTCATGATCTCTATTGACATTTGCTTGCATTGTGTTGCCTTTCTCTGATTCTTTTTTTTTTTCTTGTAGATAGGATTTTTCTTCCATAACTTCTCAAGCATTTCAACATTATTAACATGTAGTGGACTTCCTGCCATCTAGGGGAGGGGAGGGGACTGGGGGTAAAAGTTGTAATGGAAAGCTTTGTAAAGATCAATGTTGGGGAACTACCCATACATATGTTATACAAATAAAAAGCTTTAATAAAAAAATTAAAATTAAAAAAAAGTTATTTATACTTGATTAATCTACTTCTTTAACATCCATTCACTTTTACAGATCTTGAAAACTGCCTTTCAGTTTCATGCTTTTATTGAAACTAACTCAAAAAATATCTCCTAATTGTCAAATCTAAAATCTTTTTAAAATATCCTCATAGTGTTGACCATTCCTCTTGCCTACCAGGGCTTGAAGATATTTCATACCTTCCTACTTGCTGTTTTTGTTTCCAATGATTTTTTTAATAGCTTCTTCTCTGTTTCTTTGCCCTTTCTTGATATTTAGAGGCAATGGATATTGACCTGTTTTTCTTTTCTGACTATATTCTCTCCATCAGAAAGCTCATTGACTGCCATAGATAAAACTACCATTCCCTTGGGCAAAAATAAGACCTTGCAGACTACTTCACAGAGGATTTGAGGGGAAAATTTTTTTGCCAAATCCTAAAATGCTATGTAAATTTTAGTAGTTTGTTATACCTTATAATATATAATTGTGTAAAGCTTGTATTTATATTGCATTTAAGTATCAGGCATTTTGCTAAGCATGTTTACAAATAAATATTAACACATTTAATCTTCACAATAACCCCACAAGATGGGTGCTATTATTATTCCCATTTTACAGATTAGGACATTGATCTCAGGATGACACAAATAGTAAGCATTTGAGGTCAAATTTGGACTTAAGTCTTCCTGATTGTAGTCACAATGTTCTATCCACTGCATTACCACCTGCCTTTTGGGGAGCTTTTTTTCACCTGCAAGTTTCCTATGTTAATAAAATCACAGATCCAATTGCTACCATGCCTAAATATTTTTCCTTCTTTATCTCTGGCTCCTAGTTATCTTCAAGTCTCAGCTAAAATACTATTTTCTTCCTTTTTAAATTTTTCAATTACATAAATACATAGTTTTCAATATTCACTTTTATTTGATTTTGTTTCAAATTTTTCTTCCTCCCCCTACCCAAGATGGCAAGAAATCTGATCTAGATTATATATGTGCAATTATGTTAAACATATTTCTATATTAGTCATGTTGTGAAAAAAAGAAATGGAACATAAAAGGTAACAACCATTAAAATCAAATCCCCCCAAAGTGAAAATAAGCATGCTTTAATTTGTATTCAGACTCCATAATATTTTTATGTCATTTTTATTCCATATTCATTGGAATTATCTTAGATCACTGTATTGGCTAAGTCTATCAGAGTTGGTTATTACATAATCTTGATCTTACTGTGTTAATGTTCTCCTTGTTCTGCTCACTTCACTCAGCATCAATTCATATAAGTCTTTCCAGGTTTTTCTGCAATGTTTGCTCATCATAAAATCCTACTTTCTAAAGGAAGTCTTCCCATTTCCCTTTACTTTGTCTGCCTCTTCTCTGTTGATTACTTGCAGTTTACCTGTATATATCTAACTTGTATATAGTCGTTTCTTTGTCATCTCCCCCATTACATTGTGAACTCTTTTAAAGCAGGAACTGGCTTTTGCTTTTCTTATATCTTCAGAACTTAGCATGGAGCCTGGCACATCATAGGTACTTACTGAATGATTACTGACTAAGCAGATAATTGACTGAAATGAAAATTTGAATAAAACTTAAAGAAATTTTTTTCTTTCTCTCTGTCACTTATCCTCCTCCTTTTATTTAGTATTGAATTTAGTTTAGAAAACTAATATTAAAAAAAAACTAGGAGAAATGAAATCTGGCCTGATGAAGAAATCAAATTTTTAGATGATGAAGGTCCTGAGGGTAGAGAAAACAAGCAACATTTAAAGGATCAGTACAGTCTAATTAAAGAAAACAGTTATGAGTGATTTATTCAATTGTCAATATAGCTTACCTAGTTGAAGTCAGAAGATTTGTCCATGGAGAGTTAACATATTTATATTGGATGCCATGGCCATAGAGTTCTCTTCATGTTTATATTGAGTTGTGTACATATACCTACAGTAGAACCCAGTGTCACTGTTACCTTTATAGAATTGTAAATATTATCTAGTCAGGAGTATGCTGCCAAATGTCTTACAACAGGGTTTCTGGGAAGAGGTAGGGGTAGAAATATACTCATGACACAATTTTTAAGGTCAATCTGCATTATAAACATTTTCTTAATCACTTTTTAAAGTCTAAGGAATCATCATCATCATCAACAACAATACCTTTATTTTGTAGTGTTTGATGATTTCTGAAGTATAAATATGTGTAAACACTCATACAATCAACTCTTATTCAATATGAACTGTCTCTAATACATCCTGGGGTTATCCTAAACTCCTGGATTACCAATGTTAGAAGAGATCTTGAACCTTACAATAACAGAGATAGAAGGGGCCTTAGATTTTAGAATATCAGAGCTGTAAGAAAAGTGAGAACACAAAATATTAGAATAAATAACATAGAAGTGGAAGGAACCTTGGAATATAAAATGTCAGAACTATAAGGAAACTTAGAGAATAGAAAGTTAAATATTGTAAAAATGAACTTAGAATGTTAGAGTTTAGAAAAGAACTCAGAATGTACAATTTCAAAGCTAGAAAATAATTTTATGAAGAAGAAAATGAGAACTGGAAGGAAATTAAGACTATATATAGTCCATTCTCTCTCCTTTGCTGCTCTTAGCATGCATCTCTGGTAATGCCCTGGTAATGTTTCAGCTTTGGGAATTTCAAAATTTGCTGTTGGATGGATATTTGGACCTAATAACTTACTATAAAACTGTGCAAACACTATCTCATCCCTTGCCCCCATTTGTGTAACTCATCATTAACCTTGGATTGCCCACTACTTAGTGATGGAACATGACACTATTGCACAGAGTATTCTTCTACCTTCTTTCCTCATCCTGGTAGGTTATAGTAATAAGTTGTTTAAAAAGAGGTGTATAGAGTTGTAAGTCAGAACTGGGAGGAGTCAGCATGAATAACAAGACCTGGAGAGAATATCTAGCTCATTCCTTTGCTTTTGTGTCCACACCAAACATTTCCAGTTATTTTTTGCTTTGAGATTCTCATAATTTGTTGCTGACTGTATATTTGGTTTCTAGTCATTTCATTACATTCTTGCTCCCAAGCTACATGATAGTTTACTAAATCCTTTCCTGTCCTTTGTCCTAGTCACCACAACTCGTTAGAAAGCCTGGACTGTGGGGGGGGGGGGCACGGGGCAACCAGCATGGCAGAGAGTAGGCAGTTCTTTGTCTGAGCTCTTCCTGGCTTACTTCAGAGCAATAAAAATTTAAGCCCCTGAAAGGGTTTTGGAGTGAGAAAACCCACAAATATTTGGAGTGTAAAATTTCCTGTAGAAGATGTTTTGGAAGAACTTCACAAAAGGTCTGTCTCAATCAAGCAAGAGTGGTGGGATGGGGGGAGGGGAAGAGGATTGCAGCCCAGAGCAGTCACAGTGCAGCACAGAGAGAGCCCAGTGGGAGGCTCTTGGCCAAAGAAGGGAGGAGGATGAGCATTGTGTGAATCTTACTTTCATCAGGTTGGACTCTAAGAGAGAATATCAGACATATTTGATTTCATAGAGAAACTTGTCCCATCTTATAGGGAAATGGGAGAGAAAGGAGGAAAAGAAAGGGAAAGACTAATAGAAGGGAAAATTGAAGAATTAGGGGAAAGGTGTAAAAAAAGGGGGACTCTAAAGGGAGGACTGTTTGAGAGAGGTGGTAATGAAAAGCAAAATACTGGGGATGGGGGAAGGAAGAAAAGGGAAAGGAAAGAGAAAAACATAACTTTGGGTAAATAAGATGGCAGGAAATATAGATATAGTCATTTTAACTGTGAATGTGAATGGGATGAAATCTCCCATAAAACAGAAACGGATAGCAGACTGGATTAAAAGCCAGAATCCTATAATATCTTGTTTACAAGAAACACATCTAAAACATGGAGATACATACAGAGTGAAGGTAAAGGGCTGGAGCAGAATCTATTATATTTCAAGTTAACAAAAAAAAAAAAAGCAGGGGTAGCAATCCTTATCTCAGGTCAAGTAAAAGAAAAAATAGATTTAATTAAAAGAGATAAGGAAGGAAAGTATATTTTACTAAAGAGTACCATAGATAATGAAGTAATATCAATACTAAACATATATGCACCAAGCGGTAGAGCATCCAAATGCCTAGAGGAGAAATTAAGAGAGATGCAAGGAGAAATAGACAGCAAAACTATGCTAGTGGGGGATCTCCACCTTGCTCTCTCAGAACTAGAGAAATCAAACCACAAAATAAATAAGAAAGAAGCTAAGGAGGTAAACAAAATGTTAGAAAACTTAGGTATGAAAGGAATGATAGATCTTGGGAGAAAATTGAATGGAGACATAAAGGATTTTACTTTTTTTTCAGTGGTTCATGGAACTTATACAAAAATTGACCATGTTTAGGGCATAAAAATTTCAAAATCAAATGCAGAAAGGGAGAAAAAATACGTGCATTTTTTTTCAGATCATGATGCAATAAAAATCACATGTAATATATAAGGCCAGGAGAAAATACACCAAAAGTTAACTGGAAATTAAGTAATCTAATCCTAATGAATGAAAGGGGGAAACAGCAAATCATAGACACAATCAATAATTTCATCCAGGAAAATAACAGTAATAAGACAACATACCAACATTTGTGGGATACAGCCAAAGTGGTTATAAGGGGTAATTTTATATCTCTAGATGCTTACTGGCATGAAATAGAGAAAAAGAAGATCAATGAATTAAGGTTACAATTAAAAAAGCTAGAAAAAGAACAAATTAAAAACCCTCAATTAAATACCAAATTGGAAATTCTGAAAATAAAAGGGGAGATCAATAAAATTGAAAATAAGAAAACTATTGAATTAATAAATAAAACTAAGAGTTGGTTTTATGAAAAAACCAACAAAATAGATAAGCATTTAGTTAATTTGATTAGAAAAAGGAAAGAGGAAAATCAAATTGTTAGTCTCAAGAATGATAAGGCAGAACTTTCCTCCAATGAAGAGGAAATTAGAGCAATAATTAGGAGTTACTTTGCCCAACTTTATGCCAGTAAGTTTGATAATCTAAATGAAATGGAGGAATATCTACAAAAATATAGATTGCCCAGGTTAATAGAAGAGGATATAAATTATTTAAATAGCCCCATATTAGAAAAAGAAATAGAACAAGCTATTAACCAACTCCCTAAGAAAAATCTCCAGGCACAGATGGATTTACATGTGAATTCTACCAAACATTCAAAGAATAATTAATTCCAATACTATATAAATTATTTGAAAATTAGGGAGAGAAGATGTTCTACCAAATTTCTTTTATGATAAAGATATGGTGCTGATAGCTAAACCAGGTAGGGTAAAAACAGAGAACGAAAACTACAGACCAATTTCCCTAATGAATATTGATGCAACAATCTTAAATAAGATATTAGCAATAAGATTACAGAAAGTCATCCCCAGGATGATACACTATGTCCAAGCAGGATTTGTACCAGGAATGCAGGGCTGGTTCAATATTAGGAAAACTATCAGCATAATCAATTATATTAATAACCAAACTAACAAAAATCATGATTGTTTCAATAGATGCAGAAAAAGCATTTGATAAAATCCAAAATCCATTTCTATTAAAAACACTAGAGAGTATAGGCATAAATGGACTTTTCCTTAAAATGATCAGTAACATCTATTTAAAACCATCAGTAAACATCATATATAATGGGCACAAACTAGAACCATTCCCCATAAAATCAGGAGTGAAACAAGGCTGCCCACTGTTACCATTACTATTTAATATTGTATTAGAAATGTTAGCTTTGGTACTAAGAGAAGAAAAAGAGATTAAA
Organism: Myrmecobius fasciatus; assembly: GCA_023553655.1. Classification (NCBI taxonomy): domain Eukaryota; kingdom Metazoa; phylum Chordata; class Mammalia; order Dasyuromorphia; family Myrmecobiidae; genus Myrmecobius; species Myrmecobius fasciatus. The sequence goes on along the minus strand of JAJPUD010000792.1, from coordinate 179,265 downwards.
GGAATTACAGTAGGTAATGAGGAAACCAAATTATCACTCTTTGCAGATGACATGATGGTATACTTAGAGAACCTTAGAGACTCAACTAAAAATTACTAGAAACAATTCACAACTTTAGCAAAGTTACAGGATACAAAATAAATGCACATAAATCATCAGCATTTTTATATATTACCAAAAAAGTTCAGCAGCAAGAGATACAAAAAGAAATTTCATTCAAAATAACTGTCAATAGTGTAAAATATTTGGGAATCTATCTGCTAAGGGAAAGTCAGGAAATATATGAACAAAACTACAAAACACTTTCCACACAAATAAAGTCAGACCAAATCCTTTATAAAAATATCAAGTGTTCATGGATAGGTCGAGCGAATTTAATAAAAGTGACAATACTACCTAAATTAATCTACTTACTTAGTGCCATGCCAATCAAACTCCCAAGAAATTATTTTACAGATCTAGAAAAAATAGTAGCAAAGTTCATCTGGAAGAACAAAAGGTCAAGAATTTCAAGGGGATTAATGAAAAAAAATGCTGATAAAGGTGGCCTAGCTGTGCCAGATCTAAAACTATATTATAAAGCAGCTGTCATCAAAACCATTTGGTACTGGCTAAGAAATATAATAGTCTATCACTGGAATAGGATAGAATCACAGGACAAACTGGGCAATAACTATAGCAATCTAGTGTTTGATAAACCCAAAGACCCCAGCTTCTGGGATAAGTACTCACTATTTGACAAAAACTGCTAAGAAAATTGGAAACTAGTGTGGAAGAAATTAGGACTTGACCCATAACTAACAGTATATACCAAGATAAGAACCCCAAGATGGGTTCATGATTTAGACATAAAGAGTGATATTATGAGCAAATTAGAGGAACATTGGATAGTTTATCTCTCAGATCTGTGGCGAAGGAAGGAATTTGTGTCCAAAGAAGAACTGCAACTCTTAATTAAACACCAGATAGATAATTTAAATTATATTAAGTTAAAAAGGTTTTGTATAAGCAAAACTAATGCAGAAAAGATGAGGAGGGAAGCAATACATTGTGAAATCATCTTTACATTTAAGGCTTCTGATAAAGGCCTTATTTCTAAAATATATACTGAATTGACTCAAATTTATAAGAATTCAAGTCACTCTCCAATCAATAATTGGTCAAAGGATGTGAATAGACAATTTTCAGGTGATGAAATTAAAACTATTTCTAGTCATATGAAAACATGCTCCAAATCACTATTGCTCAGAAATGAAAATTAAGACAACTACTACACACCTCTCAGATTTTGTTTTGTGCTTTTTTATGTGTGTTTTTCCCTATTGTTTCCTTTTTGGTATGATTTTTCTTGGGTAGCATAATAGGTACAAAAATATATATAGAAGAATTGTACATATTTAACATATTGGATTGCTTGCTGTCTGCTGGAGAAGATGGAGGAAGGGAGGAGAAAATTTGGAATATAGGGTTTTGTGGGGGTGAGTGTTGAAAACTATCTTTGCATGTATTTTGAACATAAAAGGCTATTATTTGTTTTAAGTCTGGACTACCCAGGACTAGTATATAATAATACTGTGTGAGAAAACCTTTCCATGTTTGTTTTAAAACTATGTTAATTTACTATATATTGATTAAAATTACTCCCCACCCAGGCAAATATTTTCTTTCTTATCCTAGTTGGATTAATTAAATTCAAGCAAACTCTTATCAATTTCATGTAATTTAAATGATTTATTTTATCTTTTATAATTTCCTCTTTTCCATTTTTCCCAGCTGCTAGTGTCTTCCTTGCTAAGGACATTTTACATCTAGTCTGAAATATCTTGAGAGTGGGGAGAGAGAGAGAGACAGACAGACAGACAGAGAGACAGAGATAGAGACAGAGAGAGAAAGAGAGATGAGAGACAAGAGACAGAGACAGACAGATAAGAGACAACTGAGAGAGACATACACAGAGAGAGACAGACAGACAGAGACAGAGACAGAGACAGAGACAGATAAGAGGCAAGTGAGAGAGATACACACAGAGAGAAACAGACAGACAGAGAGACAGAGAAAGAGAGACAGCTGAGAGAGACAGACAGACAGACAGAGACAGACAGAGAGATAGAGAGAGAGACAGAGAGACAGAGAGAAAAAGAGAGATGAGAGACAAGAGACAGCTGAGCGAGAGACACACACAGAAACAGACAGACAGACACAGAGAGAGAGAGAGAGAGAGAGAGAGAGAGAGAGAGAGAGAGAGGGAGGGAGGGAGAAAAGAAGGGAGGGAGGGAGGGAGAAAGAAAAAGGAAGGAAGCGAAACAGAGAAAGTCAGAGAGAGAGACAGAGACAGAGAGAGACAGAAACAGAGAGAGAGAGAGTAAAATAGACAGATTAATATATAGATGTATTGCTCCAATTAGAATGAAAGCTCCTGGAATCAGGGGCTGTTTTTACTTTTTTCTTTGCATTCCTGGCTCTTAGGAAATACTTAAAAAGGCTTGGCATACATGTGATTGTTAATTGTTAGTTGATCTATTGGCTCACCCACTATCATCAAATCACATTGCCTTGACTTAGTCAGAATCATATAATCTTAGAACTGAAAAGGCTCTCAAAGTTCATCTACTCATTCCTTCCCTTTTTACAATACTCCCTTCCCCTAAAGCAATTACACTTTCTTTAATATTATTAATAATTGGTCATCCAGCCTTAACTTCAAACTCTCTAGTTATTTACATCAGTGTCTTAGACCTCCTTATCTGAAAGAATAATACTTCCTGACAAACGCTTTTGAGCTTTCCTAAGAAATCTATATTTTAAGTTCAAGGTATTATCATTGAGCTGATAGGAAACAAATATCCTCTTAATAACCCTAATCATACTGTCAAAACTGCCTAAAATACCCACCCTTCCATGACTGTGGGAATGTAGGAGAGTTTTCTGACTAGTAAATTGGAACATTATCATGAAATTAAAGGAAAAAAAGTCACATTATCAAGCAAGTTATTGGAATGATTTGATTTTTTTCAAGTATAACCAGCGAGCACACTCAGGAACATGTAATTATTTTTTCATTTGGCATTTTACAATGTATTAGTCATTGTGTGCTTGATGGTGCCTTGTAAAAAAGAGGAATAACTAATGACAAGTGATAATTGCATCAAAGGGAAGGCCCTAAATAGGAAACTGAGTTTGGGATTGAATGATACCACCTTGTTTTTGTGTCAGGAAATCTGTGTACAGTTGAAAGACCTGCCTAAACTTCTGTTTTAGTTAAACCAAAGCCTCTCTAACTCTTCTTGACCTTTCTTTCATGCTATGCTCATTCCTGCTTGGAGCTTTTGCTCCTGTTGTTTATCCATTTCTCTACCTTCTTCCTTTATTCTGATACAAATGACACTCCAGTCCAAGTTTTCTTTCCTTTAAGGATTATTATAGGATCATAGTAGTTAGGGACCTTAGAAATTTTTTAGGTTAATATTCTCATTTTCCAAGAGATGTGAGGTACGGTGAGGTAGTTTTCCCAAGGTCACATAGATAGTAAGCAACAGAGCTGAGGTTCAAACCCAAGCATGCTATGTCTCCAAATCAAGTGTTCCTCCAATATATCATGTTTTTCTTTTTTCATGCAGTCTACAATTCTGGTTCTTGATTCATGGAATCACAAAATCTAAGCATTGGAAAGACTTCAGAAAAAAAAATTTAGTTAATCATATAACTAATCCTGCCTAGGACTTTCTTAAGAATGGTCTACAGTTAAAGACCTCCACTGATAAGATTCCCATATTCCCCCACCATCCTATTCCCCTGTGACCATCTCTAATTGATAAAGTTTTTTTTTCTTACTTTAAAATAAACTCTACTGCTATATTTTCTTGAATTGTTCTTTCTCATTCATATTCCTTCCTTTGTTGATTGATTCAAATTATTTTGTTTAACTGGAATTCTCTTTCCCCTCTGCCCCACTTGTATTTCTATTTATGACAATAGCTCACTTACAGAGAGAATTTTAAAGTTTAAAGAAAAAGTCATTCAATTAATCAATCTACAAGTCACTTAACTCTGTTGCCTCAGTTTCTCTACCTGTACAATTCATGGTAAGCCATCTCACTATTTTTTACTGAGAAAATCCCAAATGGGATCACAACTGAAAGAACTGAATGACAGCACTCTTTAAGCACCTACTATGTACTTGGCACTGTGATAAACTCTAGACAAAGACCAAAAATGAAACAGCCCTTGCCATCAAGAGGTTTACTCTGGAAGGATGGAGACAAGAGGAACATTACCTACTTGAAACTCACAACCCTCATAGGAGGAAGAAAGCATAGACATTATTATTTTTGTTTTTCAGATGACTTTAATGAGAATTAGAAAGGCTAAGACTTAATAGATTTTTTTTTTTTTTTTTTTTTTGCTGAGGCAATTGGGGTTAAGTGACTTGCCCAGGGTCACACAGCTGTTATGTGTCTGAGACCAGATTTGAACTCAGGTCCTCCTGACTTCAGGGCTGGTGCTCTATCCACTGCGCCACCTAGCTGCCCCTTAATAGATTTTTTGAATTAGGAAAGATCTCAACTTCACTGGCCCTCTAATCCAAGTATAATCTGGTCCGGATCTCAAACACTTTCTGTCATTACATTTCCATAAATTTTGGTAACCAGAACTAAAGACAGAGCTTCAGGTATGATATGACTGCCCCCTCCAAAGTAACCTCTCTGTTAAGGAACCTTTTATCATCTTAGCTTTGGGTTTTGTTTGCCATGTCATACTGCTGACTCATACTGACTCTGAAGTAACTTAAATTTCAACAACTTGAGGTTGAAATACAATTCATTTCATTTAAATGCAATTAATTTCAATGGTAGGATAAGGAGTTTCAAGAAAAGAATTACTTATTAAATGTCTATTATGTGCTAGACTTATTGCTAAGCAATTTACAAATATTATTTCAATCAAGCCTTTCAACAACCTTGGAAGGTAGGTGCTTTATCCCCATGTTATAGTTGAAGAAACTGAGGCAAAAATTAAGTAACTTGCCCAGGGTCACACAACTACTAAATCTTTGAAGTCTTCCTGATTCAAGATCCCAAAATCCATCGACTGTATCACCTAACTCCCTCTGAAAATTCCCCAGAATGATGCTGAAAACTTCCCATCAGGACATTACACAGTTAACATTGGAAAAGGCAGCTCTTTATTGGCATTTTACACACCATCTCATGATTAGGAGACTTTCTCCCCAGTTAATAGTTCCCTTTGCTATAGAATCATCAGAAGAAAGAGGATTGGGACTTGTGCTTCATGAAAAATTATAAAGTAATCTCTTAGCTTTTAAAATGTTCTTTAATCCTTGTTCCCTAGGTAGAAAAAAGTATATATATATATATATATATATATATATATATATATTTGAGATATGTAGATAGTTTCATGAAAACAAGGAATATGAACTTGGACAGACTTCAAGAATTAATGAGCAAAAAGGGTCGGGGTCCAAGGAAGCACAGAGTAGTAACACAACTGAATGATCAAATACTTAACAAAATGTGTAATTCTTAAGGAGATTTTTTCATTTAGTATAAGTCTGAAACTGAACAAATAACTGATTAACAGCTTTAATTAATAGAAAGTGTTTTCTTATGTTAATTGATTGGCATAAGGGAGAGCATTATGGATGAATCACTGGGAGGGGGGGAAGCAGTATTGGTATTGAACTGAACTTGGAACAAGGAAGGCTTGGTTCCAATTTCTGCCTCAGACATATACTAGCTATGTTCATAGGATCATAAATATGTGTCTGGGAGGTATCTCAGAGGTCATCTGATTCATCCACCTTATTTTACAGATGAAGAAATGGACCAATGGGAAGTTAAATGACTTGCCCAAGATTACAAGTAATAAGTGTCAGAGACAGAATTTGAAAGCAAGTCCTCTGATTTCTGAGTCAAAGTTCTTTCCCCTATACCACAGGGCCACCATGTAATGTTGGATAAATCAACTTCTTTAGGACTTAGTTTCATTTTCTTCAAAATGGAAATAACCTCTCTGGATCCATGTAAGAATTAAGTGAGATATGCATGTTTGCAAAATTTAAAACAATATGAGAACAAATGCTACCACTAATGAGTCAGAAGGTCAGGGCTACAATTAATCATAAAAGCAAATCAATCATCAATGATGTGAAAATGGGGTGAAAATATGAAAAATGGGCACTGCTGCACAGAGATGTCAGCTCTACACGAAGCTAAGGTCTTTTTAGTGGGATGAAGGACAGAATTTCATTATGTTTGTACTTGTAGTTTTAATGGCCAGAATAAGGGTATCTGAAACTAAGACCTCTAGCCTCTCCAATTAAATGATTCTGTACTCTGAGTCCAAGTTATCTACATGTTTATGCTTTCTAAAGTTCTTGTTTTTTAAAAATATTATCAGAGATAGAGCCCTGGGTCTGGAGTCAGGGGAAATTGAGTTCAAATCTAGTCTCAGACGTTTAATAGCTATGTATCAAGTCATTTAATCTCTTTTTGGCTCAGTTTCTTCAAATGTAAAATGGGGACAATAGTAGTACCTGCCTGACAAGGTAGTTATGAAAATCAAATGAGATATTTGTTTTTACAAAGTGCTTAGTAGGTACTATATAATGCTTAGTTCCTTCCCCTTTTTTAGCCCTTTTATAAAAGATTATAAAATCTTTTAAAATATCTTCTTCTAGACTGTCTCTTTCAAGGATAAGAAAGGAAGCAAACACATAGGGCATGGCTCTAAGCCAGTGACAAAAATCAGAAGAGGAAACTTCACCCCATATCTTGCAGCTTCCAGTTGGCTAGGATGGATTTAATGTACATCACAGGTCCCATTCCCTGGTAATTTGACATATTCAGAAGCCATTTCTTTTTTTTTAATTAAAGCTTTTTTATCTTTAAAACACATGCATAGATAATTTTTAATCTTCACCTTTGTAAAACCTTGTTTTCCAATTTTTTTTTCCTTCACCTCCTCCCCTGGATGGCAAGTAATCCAATATATGTCAAACGTGTGATTCAAAGTCATTTCTACCCAGCCCAACACAAACATACACAAAGTCCTACAAAGAAAGTCCATTACCTGAACACAAAATGCTCGTGAACTCTTTCAACAGAGTCATACAGAAAAGCCTGCAACAGGAGAATTTCTAGGTGCAACTCCCAGAATGAGGGCTGGGTTTGGGGTTCAGGGGGAAATGCAGTTAAATTAACACAAACTCTAAGACAATTCTAAAGGAATTTTCTTGAACTCTCACCAGCAGATCTGGAAGATAGATAGATACTAAGGTTTTGGGGTTCTTTAGTGAGTCTCTACAGATGGCCATGCAGGGATACTGCCAGAAGGCAAGGCTCCACTGAAGCTAATTATTCACAGTTCCTATATAGAGGAAAGGACATTCCAAAAATACAGGTACTGTTAACCACCTGAACAACATTCTAAGGCTGAAAAATTTGAGACTACAATAAATGTCTAGTTCCAAGGCTGCCAATAAACAGAATAGAAACTCCAAGAAGGAGTTGAGATGCTAGTCTGTCTTGTACCTTTGCAAAATAATAGCCTTTAATTACATTTTCATGCTCTCCTATTGTTTTGTAGAATCAAAGAAATTTAGATACCTGGTTTGGAAGACAACTTAGGACATATGATGTTGGGAGATAAAGGGAACAAAGTAATACACCCATCCCAAGTCCATGACTCAACACTGAAGTGATGATGATTTATGTAGGCTCTCAAAAAAGGGATATGAGAGGGACGTCTGCAGGATACTTGGACAGAAAAAGCAGAAGAGAGGAAACTATAATGAAAAAGAATTATTGGCTCATGATGGGAGACCACTCATTTGTGTACTGAAAAAACCATCTTCTCTATGGAAAACATCCTATCTTAGGAGAAGGGCTATGAGGGACCAGAGATAACTGTCATGAAGAAGAGTCATTGCAGACATACAGACAAGTGGGAAAAATTGTATGACCTTTGTATAGAAGAGTAATGTTGGTGAGAGTAGAATAAAGGCCGTTTAAATGAAGATAGAGAATAGCTCCTTCCATATATAGCAATCATTCCCTCATGAAGTGATATTTCAAAGGATTAGATGCAGACAACAGCCACAGAACCAATAACATGTAAATAGGAAAGAAGATGGAGCTCAAAACTGGTACTTCAGAAGCTTCAGCCCAGGAGAATAATAGAGAATAAAAGGGTATAGAGTACGTGAATTAGAAAACAAAAATCAAAATAGCCTGGAAAGAAAAAGAAAAAAAAAACTGAGAATAAACTAAGTAAAATTTCTTGAGAAAGAATGCAGTAATGAAGAATTACTTAAAGTGAAAGGTTAGAGGGAACAAGAGAAGAGAAACTTTTGAACTTCTTATTGTTTAACAAACCAGGAGAAAATAAAAGGGAAAAGAGGAGTAGAAATGGATAGCTATGTTAATAAAAGAAAGGTAAATAATTCATTTAGGAAAGTGTTAAAAATAAGATAAGAGTAAACAAATGGGAATTGGACAGGAGAGGAAAGTGCGAGGAAATTAACTTTAAATTAATGTAAGAAACATAAAACATGGAAATAATGCAGCTTAAAAGAGGAAGAATAAAAAAGAAGTACAAAATAGAGGAAAATAGAAACCTAACTACTCATCTAACAGGATGAGAAAAAATACAAAAAACATATCTAAAGATTTAAGACTCAGACATTATGATGAATTTAACTGGAGAAAATGAATACGTAAAAAATTAAAGATCTGAATGTAATTTTTAGAAAAACTAGGTATGAATTACCTCTGACAATTATTAGATGGAAATGATAATATAAATATATATTAATTATATATATTATGTAAATGTATTTCTCAGCTATGCATGGCAATTCTGCAAAAACTAATTATATCTCAAGATATAAAATCTCATAAATAAATGCAAAAAGTAAAAATATATGCATTCTTTATTGATCATAATGCAAAAAATACATATATACTAAATAAAAGACTGCTGGAAAGAGAGTAAGCATTAAGTGAGGAAAAAAAAAACTTTTGATAAAATACAACAAAGATTTCTGGGGTTTTTTAAAGAACTAGAAAACAAAAGTTAACAAACATTTCCTTAAAAATGATAAATATTATATATATAAACCAAAGCTAACATCATGTGTAAAGAAACTAAATCCATTCCAGTAAAATCAGAGGTGAAAAAACATGTCCATTATCAACACTTCTATTTGACACAGTACTAGAAATGCTGGCTACAATAATGACAAGAAACGAGAAATTGAAGGCATAAGCATGGAAACTATAGAAAGAATAAACTAATAAACTATAGCAAGAAATAAAACTATCACTTTTGTAGATGACATGATGCTGTAGTTAAAGAAACTCAAAGAATCAATTAACAATCATTTAAAACAATAATTTCAGCAAACTTACAGAATATAAATCTGCACTAATATTTAACATTTATTTATAATATATAATACACTCTCCAAAAATAATCAAAACAATTAGAAAATTTCCATTTAAAAATACTATAAAATGAATAAAATATTTTAGAGGCTACTTACCAAGATAAATACAAGAATTATATCAATAGAACTATATAACTCTTTAAAGAAATATAGACCTAAATAGTTGAGGGGAGGGAAATTACTCACAAAGTAATTGGTAAGATGGATCAAAGAAATAAAAGTTTTATTAACTGAATCAATTTGCCTACTTAATGTCGTATCAATCAAAAGTTTACTTCATAGAACTAAAAAGAAAAATTAGAATGAAATTTATATGGATGGAAAAGTTTCAAGAATCTCAAGAGTAATCATTGAAAGACTTGGGATTAAAGTGAGCACATCACTACCACATCTCAAACTCCAATATAAAAGTGTAATTTTCAAAGCAATTTGATTCTCATTTAAAAATAAATAAATTGATCAGTTAAACAGAATGTGTACACACCATACAGAAGCAGCTGAGTAATCTATTGTTCAACAAAAGAAAAAAAAATCTGAACAACTACTTGGATAAGGAATTACTATTTGAAAAAAAAAAAAAGACATCTCTATAATTTCAAGTGGAGAAAAGTGCTTTCCCTATGTTTTAGACTCATTACCATGATCTAAAATATCTTGGGAACTCTAGCTCCAAGCTACATTAAAAAGCTAATGCTCATGTATAGGGATGCTAATATAAAAATCAGGGATAGATAATCACAATGCAGTAGCAGAGTAGAGCTTTTAACAATATTACTTTACTCACATTCTACGGTCCAGTCACATTCCCTCCTTCTGCTCCTCATCTCTCATATAATTCTTCTATGATTTCAGGACCAAGTTCAAGAACCATCTTTTCCAGATATCTATCACTTCAAGTGTTTTGTCTCCCTATTTTCCTCTTTCACCTTAACTATTCGTTTTGTAATTATCCTGCATAAATATTTATAGTTACAAGGCATGCTATCTCCCCCAATAGAAATTGAGAGTAGTTTGCCATATTATATGCTCTTTAAGCTCAGAACTGTCTGTTTTGCTTATACTTGTATTCCCAATTCTTAGAACAACAGGAAATACTTTTTAAAAATTATTTTATCTAGCAAATTCCCTACCACACTAGCTAGCTATCTCACAATATCCCTGTGAGCAAGAAAAAAAATTCCATTTTATAGATAAAGTAACCAAAGCTAAATGAGACTGACTGCTCAAGGTCAAACACAGCTCTTAAGTGGTAAATTCAGGATTCTAATGCAAATTTCCCAATTTTAAGCCCAAGGCTCATTACTTTACACAGGACTTTCAGTTCTACTGGAGCAGATACACTCTACACTGTGTTTTTCTCTCATTCCTGCTTTGGATTTGTTAGACAAACTCCTCTCCTTTCTAGTCTGTATCCCCACTCCTAATGTAGAATATTTGCATTTGGTAACCTGATCAACTGCTTTGTTCTCCAAATTGTCAGAGGTGAAGCTGGCTACCTGTGAATAAGCAAATCAGATAGGTGACTAGGAGGTTTTATGAGTAACTATGAATCCAACTTCCCTCATCTTTCCCACTTGCCCCGTGTGGATGTCTAATTTTGAACCACTAGAATCCCATCTCTTGTTTGTCTCTGCCTCTTAGTGCTGCTAGGTCTCTTGGGGACATCCAGCCTCAATTTTCTCTTCCAATTGAGTTGGACCCATCAGAGAGACCACTCCAGCCAGCGAGTGTGTCTAATTCACTTTAGCCAATTTAATCTACACCATTGGGTTTGTTCTTCCTGCTGCAACCTGGCACCTGAGGTAGCTTGACATTGGAGCAACAGTGTCGAGAATTTAATCGAGATATATGGACTAAGAAGGAACATCCAGGATTGGCCCATGTGCACACTGATAGTGGAAATGCAGGCATCAATCATTTCAGAGGGCTTGCCAACAAGGTAAAATGACCAGATGTCTTATTTTCACAACTTTGTAATTCTCTTTGAAGAATAGAAAATAATGGGTTCTATCCAGAAAATACATTTCTCTCCTAATAGATGTCACATCCAACTACAACAATCTATGGAATAAAATACATGAGGTGCCTTCTGCAGCTCTTTCCCTTCAGATCAGTTCAAGAACCAAATATTGTGGCTATTAAGAATGGAAATGGGTAACTGGCGTATCATATATTAAGATGGAATAACTACCAACTTCTTCTTCAGAAGTTATAGGAACGATGATGTTTAAAATGCACAATTATAAAACCAAAAGTTTTGAAATTTTTTGAAATTGCTTACATTAACTCTCATTAAAAGTCAAAGAATATTTTAAAGGATCTAATTTTACAAGAGATAATGTTTAAAGATATGCTTATAACATGACACAAACTTCAAGTCTAGAATGCATCATCACCTCACTGAACTGACTGACTAATGATTTGTGTTTTTTTAGGGTTGAAAGGAATTGGGGGTGGAATGAAGGACAGAAGACGCATAAAACAATTTGTAACAAAGGATTGAGAGGAAAAGCTATTTTTCTCTGAATCTGTTGAAGCATGCATTTTTCTTGGTTACAGGCTCAGTTTTATCTTCAAGGTTGAAAATTATGACAAGTTTGTTAGATGTGTATAATATTAGTTGCATACCAGTTTGGACTGACTAAAACAAAGGAGTTAATGATAATATTTTATACAAAGTCCCCTTCTCTCCTCTCACACAGCTACCACTCAGCTGCTAGTAATTTTTCTAAAGCATAGGAGTCACCATGTGATTCTCCTCATTTCAATAAACTTGGCTCACTATTACCTCCAGATTGAAATATAATGTCAGGTGTAGTCAAGTGGGGCTTTATGATGTCAGGCTTTGTGCTGGAGATACAAAGAATTTATTTATTTTTTTGGTCCTAAAGGAGGTCACATTGTAAAAGCAAGGTGGAAAGGACATGTATATATGTAGATAGAAGATATATAGAGTAGTTTGAAGATTGGAGGGGAATTGCTGACAATAGGAAACAGAGGATGGAGAATCATCAAGGACTTCTTACATAAGGTGAGATCTGAGCCCAGTCTTGAAATCTGGGAGACAGCTGCATATTAAGAACATTCTAAATAAGGGAGATAGCCAATGAAAAGGTTCAGAGGGAGAAGATGGGGTATTGTCTGCCAGGAACAGCCTGTGCTCATGAATTACTGGGTGAAGGGAGGTAGGATGTGGATGTTATATTTGATTCTGGAGATAATAGGGATCCAACAGTGTGTGATAAGTAAGAGAAAAACAAAACTAGAAATGCGCTTCAGGTAGATCACTTTTGCAGGATAGGAAATGAACTGGAATAGAGATACTTGAGGCAGTAAAATCAACCAGAAAGTTATTGTAGCAATCCCAGCATAAGGAAATGATCTTCCCCAGAGTGGCAGTCGTGTGAACTGGGAGAAGGTGATATATAAGAAAAAGGTTGTAAAGGCAGAAAAAGTAAGATGTCACGACAGGTTAGATATATGGGGTGAGGGTGAGTGAGGAGACAAAGATTTTCCCTAAGTTATGAGCCTGGGAACATGCTGTTACCCTCAAAAGTAAGAGGAAATCTGCAAGAAGGGAGTGTTTGGGTGGGAGAGAGGTGGGTTATGTTTTGGATATGTGGAATTTGGGATGTTGATGTGACATCCAGCTTAAGATAGCCAAGAGACAAAAGTTGGTGAAGTAAGTCAAGAGACTAAGATAGAAATTTTCTTCTATCTATTCTGTATATATATATATATTTATCTATTATTTTTTCCGTTTTTATATAATCACAGATACACACACATACACATATATATAATGTATATGTATGTATATTTTTGTATGCATGTATATATGTATACATGCACACATACACACACACATATATATATATATATATATGTAAAATATGTACCTAGGTATCTCCCATTAGAATATAATCTCTTTGGGGGGGGATTATTTATTTGCTTCCCCAAATAGTAAGTACCTAATAAACATTTAATGTCTGATTTAGTGACTTGTAAAGTCAGCTTTAGACTTCATGTAAGAGCTTCCCCACAGTCAGTTACCCCAAGTGAATGATTTTTATCATGAGATTGTGGATTCCCGTCACTGAGTTTTCAAGCAAAAGTTCATTGATCTTTTACTTAACACGATGAATAGGAGATTACTGATCAGATACATACTAGACTAAGTGATGTCTCGAATCCTTTCAAGCTCTGAATTCTATGTGCTTCTTGGTTATTGAATAATGTCTGATTCATAGAATCATATTCATAGAAAAAATTGCTATTAAAGATATGGATTTAAAGATTAATGGATTAACATCCATTAAAGATATGGATGCCATAAAGATATGGATTGCCACAGGTGGGCAATGATTTGTGATCATTATGATATTTCTCAAAATGATCCAATCTAATTTCTTCCCATTCTAGTCTAAACTTGATCCAATCCAATTCTATTATCATCATTTTGGGGTCAACTCATTATCTTTCTGACACCTATGTTGATGAATGCCAATTATAGTTCAACCAAGTATTTCATAATCTTAGCAATAGACACTTTAATTTTACTTTGTTTTGTCAGGGATTGATAGAAAAAATGAATATTTCTTATTAATTTTGAGGGTAACCTGCATCTACGGGGCTTTAAAAAAACTGGCCCAAATGGAACAAAATTATACTATCTGTGGAAAAAAGAATTTGTAGTTGAAACTACCTTCTTAAAATTTATTTCAATTTTATTTTAATTTTTTAATAATAACTTTTAATTTATAAAACACATACAAAGATAGTTTTCAACATTCACCCTTTCCAAACCTTGTGTTTCAATTTTTTCCCCCATTCTCCCTATCCTTTCCCCTAGGCAGCAAGTAATCCAATATATGTTAAACATGTGCAATTCTTCTATACATAGTTCCACATTTATCATGCTGTACAAGGAAAATCAGATCAAAAAGAAAAAAAAATAAGAAAGAAAACAAAAGCAAATAAACAACAACAAAAAGAAAAAGAAAATTCTATCTTGTGATCCACATTCAATACCTATAGTTCTCTTTCTGAATGTAGATGGTTCTCTCCATCACAAGTCTATTGGATTTGCTTTAAATCACCTCATTGTTGAAAAGAGCCAAATCCATCACAGTTGATCATCACATTATCCTGTTGTTGCTGTGTACAATGATTTCTTGGTTCTAACTCACTTCACTCACCATCAGTTCATGTAAGTCTCTCCAGGCCTCTCTGAAATCATCCTGCTGATCTTTTCTTATAGAAAAACAATATTCCATAACATTCATATACACATAAAAATTTTTTCAGCTATTCCCCAACTGATGGACAACATTCAGTTTCCAGTTCCTTGCCATTACAAAAACGGCTGCCACAAACATTTTTGTACACATGAGTCCTTTCCCCTTTTTTATGATCTCTTTGGGATGCAGGCCCACTAGAGACCCTGTTGGGTTAAAGGGTGTGAACAGTTTGATAGCTGTTCAGGTATAGTTCCCAACTGTGAAACTTTCTGAAAAGATCAAAATACCACGTAGAGGAGATCTTGAGTCCAATGTGTAAGTAGATTACAAAATCCTCAAATATCTACAAACCATTCATCAGATATACTTCTGGCATGAAGAGCAGAAGGATATTTTTGTCTTATTTCACCATTTCTCTGTGCTCCAGGAAATGAATACCAAAAATCTGATGTTTTTCTCCTACAAATCAGAATCTTGATTTTCCTCTGAGCAGCTAACATCTTTGTCTCTCTTTTTTTTTTCATTCAACACACATTTATTAATCATATATTAAAAAAGGTGTCAGAGACAATAGAAACAGAAGTCACTAATCCATACATAAGAATTCCTAGAGGTCATGTCTTGACTTTAGCTTTAAATTTTATTATCTATATTTTATTTATCTTATTAAACATTTCCCAATTACATTTTTTTTAAATTTTATTTGCATAACATATGTGTGGGTAATTCTTTAACAATAATCCTTATATAGCTTTCCGTTACAAATTTTTCCCCCCAACTCCCCACCCCTCCCCCAGATGGCAGGATATCCACTACATATTAATTATGTTAAAATATTGGCAAATCGAATATATGTATACATATTTCCAAACTTATTGCTGTGCAAGAAAAATCTTATCTACACAAACGATATATCAGATAAAGGAAACACAATGTAAGCAAACATCAATCAAGGAGTATGAGAATGTTATGTTGTGGTCCACATTTCACATCCCTCTCTCTGGGTGTATATGGCTTTCTTCAGTGAACAATTGGAATTGGTTTGAAGCATTTCATTGTTGAAGAGAGCCATGTCCATCAGAATTGATCGTCATATAGTACTGTTGTTGCCGTGTATAATGATCTCCTGGTTCTGCTCATTTCACTCAGCATCAGTTCATGTAAGTCTCTCCAGGCCTCTCTGAAATCATCTTGCTGGTCATTTCTTACAGAACAATAATATTCCATAATATTAATATACCATAATTTATTTAGCCATTCTTCAATTGAAGGGCATCTATTCAATTTCCAGTTTCTAGCCACTACAAAAAGGGCTGCCACAAACATTCTTGCACATGTGGGGCCCTTTCCTTCTTTTATGATTTCTTTGTTTAGAAACACTGCTGGGTCAAAGGGTATGCATAGTTTGATAACTTTTTGAGCATAGCTCCAAATTGCTCTCCAGAATGGTTGGATCCATTCACAGCTCCACCAACAATGCATCAGTGTCCCAGCCCTCCCACATCCCCTCCAACATTCATCATTAACTTTTCCTGTCATTTTAGCCAATCTGACAGGTGTGAAATGGTACCTCAGGGTTGTCTTGATTTGCATTTCTCTGATCAACAGTGATTTGGAGCACATTTTCATATGACTATGAATAGTTTTAATTTCATCCTCTGAAAATTGTCTGTTCATATCCTTTGACCATTTATTGATTGGAGAATGGCTTGAATTTTTATAAATATGAGAAAATTCTCTGTATATTTTAGAGATGAGACCTTTATCAGAACCCTTAAATGTAAAGATGATTTCCCAATTTATTACTTCCCTCCTAATCTTGTCGGCATTGATTTTGTTTGTACAAAAACTTTTTAACTTAATATAGTCAAAGTTATCTATCTGGTTTACAATTAAGAGTTCCAGTTCTTCTTTGGACATAAATTTATTCCATCTCCATAGGTCTGAGCGGTAAACTATATTACATTCCTCTAATTTACTTATAGTATCACTCTTTATATCCAGATCATGAACCCATTTAGATTTTATCTTGGTATGTGGTGTTAGATGTGGGTCAAGCCCTAATTTCTTCCATACTAGTTTCCAGTTTTCCCAGCAGTTTTTGTCAAATAGTGAATACTTATCCCAAAAGCTGGGGTCTTTGGGTTTATCAAAAGCCAAATTGCTATAGTTATTGCCTAGTTTGTCTTGTGATTCTATCCTATTCCACTGACCGACTACTCTATTTCTTAGCCAGTACCAAATGGTTTTGATGACCGCTGCTTTGTAATATAGGTTTAGATCTGGTACAGCAAGTCCACCATCATCAGCCTTTTTTTTTTCATTAATCCCCTTGAAATTCTTGACCTTTTGTTTTTCCAAATGAACTTTGCTACTATTTTTTCTAGATCTGTAAGATAATTTCTTGGGAGTTTGATTGGTATGGCACTAAATAAGTAAATTAGTTTGGGTAGTATTGTCATTTTTATTATATTCGCTCATCCTACCCATGAGCATTTTAAGTTTTTCCAATTGACTAGGTCTGATTTGATTTGTGTGGAAAGTGTTTTGTAGTTTAGTTCATATAGTTCCTGACTATCCCTTGGCAGATAAATTCCCAAATATTTTATACTATCAACTGTTATTTTGAGTGGAATTTCTTTTTGTATCTCTTGCTGCTGAACTTTATTGGTAATATATAAAAATGCTGATGATTTATGTGGATTTATTTTGTATCTTGCAACTTTGCTAAAGTTGTGAATTGTTTCTCGTAGTTTTTTAGTTGAGTCTTTAGGGTTCTCTGCGTATATCATCATGTCATCTGCAAAGAGTGATAATTTGGTTTCCTCATTACCTACTCTAATTCCTTTAATCTCTTTTTCTTCTCTTACTGCCAAAGCTAACATTTCTAAGAAAATATTAAATAATAATGGTGACAGTGGGCAGCCTTGTTTCACTCCTGATCTTATTGGGAATGGTTCTAGTTTGACTCCATTACATATGATACTTGCTGAAGGTTTTAAGTAGACACTACTAATCATTTTAAGGAAAAGCCCATTTATTCCTATACTCTCCAGTGTTTTTAATAGGAATGGGTGTTGGATTTTATCAAAGGCTTTTTCTGCGTCTATGGAGATAATCATATGGTTTTTATTAATTTGGTTATTAATAGAATTGATTATGCTAATTGTTTCCCTAATATTGAACAAGCCCTGCCTTCCTGGTATAAATCCTACTTGGTCATGATGTATTATCCTGGGGATGACTTTCTGTAATCTTGTTGCTAAAATCTTATTTAAAATTTTTGCATCAATATTCATTAGGGAAATGGGTCTATAATTTTCTTTCTCAGTTTTCTCCCTACCTGGTTTAGCTATCAGCACCATATCTGTGTCATAGAAGGAATTTGGTAGTACACCTTCTTTCCCTATTTTTTCAAATAGTTTATATAGTATTGGGATTAATTGTTCTTTGAATGTTTGGTAAAATTCACATGTAAATCCATCTGGCCCTGGAGATTATTTCTTAGGGACTTGATTAATAGCTTGTTCTATTTCTTTTTCTGAAATAGGGCTATTTAAATAATTTATTTCCTCTTCTGTTAATCTGGGCAATCTATATTTTTGTAGATATTCCTCCATTTCATTTACATTATCAAATTTATTGGCATAAAGTTGGGCAAAGTAACTCCTAATTATTACTCTAATTTCCTCTTCATTGGAGGAAAGTTCTCCCTTATCATTTTTGAGACTAATAATTTGATTTTCCTCTTTCCTTTTTCTAATCAAATTAACTAAAGGCTTATCTATTTTGTTGGTTTTTTCATAAAACCAACTCTTACTTTTATTTATTAATTCAATAGTTTTCTTATTTTCAATTTTATTGATCTCCCCTTTAATTTTCAGAATTTCCAATTTTGTACTTAATTGAGGGTTTTTAATTTGGTCTTTTTCTAGCTTTTTAAATTGTAAGCCAAGTTCATTAATCTTCTCTTTCTCTGTTTTACGCAGGTAAGCATCTAGAGATATAAAATTACCCCTTATAACTGCTTTAGCCGTGCCCCACAAATTTTGGTATGTTGTCTCATTGTTGTCATTCTCCTGGATGAAATTTT
>JAJPUD010000792.1:106596-155463 GCA_023553655.1 Myrmecobius fasciatus | reverse complement strand
TCAGTGAATTGTTGTCTTTTTCCAATTCACCAATTTTGTTTTTCAGTTCACCATTTTTATTTTCCAGTGAATTGGTGATTTTTTCCAATTCACCAATTTTGTTTTTCAGTGAACTGTTTTCTTTTTCCAATTCACCAGTCCTATTTTCCAGTTTTTGATATTTCTGTTGCCCTGATCTCAATTTATTTCCCCATTCTTCTTCTAGCTCTCTTTTGAGATTCTTAATGCAATCATCCAGGTAAGCCTTCTGAAAGGGAGACCAACTTAAGTCTGCCTTTGTGGCTTCATCTGGGATTGTTTTCATAATGTCAGGATCTGGGGACTGTTCTATTTTTTCTCCGTAAAAGCTTTCTATGGTGAGAGCTGTCTTCTGCTTCTTGCTCATGATTTAAAGTTGGGATATTGGTCAAAAGCAGAGAAAACTGCAACAATTTGTATTTGCCCTGGGGCAGTTTGCCGAGTTGACTTCCGGTCTGAGGCTGGTCGGGCTAGATTCGCACTAGGACCACGTTTTCAGCTGCTCTCCATCCACCCTTTATCAAAGGCAGATCTGCCAAAGCACCTGCCCGCAAGCAGAGCAAAGTGGCCCAGGCGTCTCCCATGGGCTTCCTGGGTGCCCAAAATCTGCCCCTCTATAGCAGCCCTGACTTCAGCCCCAGCTGGATTCTGATTGGGACCAGTGGCCGATTTCCCCTGAGGCTAACCTTCTCTGGAGTTCTTTCAAGGTAGATTTTTGATAGAAGTGTGTTGTAGTCCAAATGTTTGACGGAGCTCTCACTCCAAAACCAGTTCGAAGGCTCACTTTGTCTGGGTCTGAGGGAAGGTCCCAAGGAGTTCACAGAGAAAGCTGTCTGCAGTTCGCCATCCCATCTTTGTCTCTCTTATTGCCAACAAACTTTGCAGCCAATAATTCTCCTCTAGACCTCCTCTACTTTACCTCTGATCAGCAAGTTAGAGATGCTTATGGTCAGAGGCAGCAGAAATCCCTCAAAACCAATACATCATCTTAACCCAAAGGGAATTGCATTTCAAATACACTTCTACATCTACACTCCCACCTCTACATGTCCTTGAAAGGATCTATTAATAGCTAGTAATTGCTATATTTACATATCATTTTAAGGTTTGCAAAGCTTTTATAAACATTTTTTTTAATCTCAGGACAATCCTGGAAGATTAGTTGCTATTATTGTCTCCCAATTCATAGGTGAAGCAATTGAGGCAACTTAAGTGACTTGCCCAAAACACACAATAAAGTGCCTGAGGTTATTAGTTCTTTCTGATTTCAGATCCAGCATTCTACTCCTAGCACCACTGAGTTGCTTCTAAAAGGGAGATGTTGCACACTCTATCATAGTCATAGAATGCAGGACATTTACCTGGGACTTCAGGTAACCCCAGTTCAGGAATAAAGGTAATTTCTGTGTAAGATTGTACAAAGTATTGGTTCAAATATGATGGAGTAAAATTACCACAGCATCTTTCCCATACCTTGGAAGCCATGGGCACTAAGCTCTCTATAGTAACTCATACCAAATCAAGACCAAAAACATTGTTAATATACTTAAAAAGTTGACACCCTTTATCTTTTACAGAGACCCACTCACCAATTTGGACACAGATCACCATTTATGAAAATTAAGATCATAGTCCAATAAATCAAAGGGAAACTGAAGCCCTTGGAGCTTAATGATGTCACTCAAAGTTACATAAGTAGATGACTCCAAATCCCATGTAATTATTGTTCACACCTTTAATTGAATCTTTCATAAACTATTTCAGGTAAGGAAGGCCTTCCTCTGGAACTTTTAGCATCATGTGTAAGATCAAATTGGCAAAAGCTATAGAAGACAGAGTCAATGCCTGGAGAACTGTGAGGAGACAAGCACATTAACACACTGCTGGTAGAGCTGTGAATTAGAGCATTATTCTGGAAAACAACTTGAAAATGTGATAGACAAGTGACTAAACTATCCATCCCTTTTGACCCAACAATACAACTGTTAGGCATTTGACCCAAAAAGGCTGTATACAAAAAGAAAAAAACCATAAATACTAAAATATTTTTATTTGCAATTAAAAATCTAGAAACAAAGTGGCACTTATTGAGTGATACCTAAGCAAATTCTAGTATATGGATGAAAAAAAATACTATTGTGTGACCAAAAGACAATAGAAAGAAAAATTAAGAAAAACTTGAGAAGACTTATTTAAGCTAATATAAAGTAAAATTAATGGAATCAAAAGTATAATAAATATAATAATATAAAGGGGAAAATACAGATAGAATTTGCTTAACTGTGTTTTTTTTTTTGTTGTGAGAAGATTCTGTGATAGAAAGTCAATTATTGGGAAATGACAAAAACATTAAAAAGCATAAGAATTTAGTTAATTTGTATTGTTTAAAGATTAGCATAGGACTTAGGCTGACCATTTATTGCTCTTTATTCTCAATTTATGACTGCCCAATTTCCTTTACCAATCATATATTTTTTGGATGATATCTTTTAAGCTAGTTCCTGAGTACAAATACTTGTTAGTGATATGTTGCTACCAATTTTCACCCGACATATCTCTATTGCAGGATCACATGTAATTTGTTTCTTCAGAGACTGTAGTGTTGAACAAAACAATTTGGGGTTGTTATTATTCAGGCCACATCAATTTTCATTCTTTATTTGTTCATCTAAGTTGACTCTTTCCCTAAATTTATTGGTCTTACTGAAAACAAACATCCCATTCTAAAATGACTCTCCAAAAAGTAGCAAGTTGTTTCCTGTCTGTTAAAATAGTCAATTTCATATATTTAGAAGAATTTCACATGTGTAACCTATATTGGATTACTTGCTGTCTAGGAGAGGAAAGGAGGGAGGAAGAAAAATTGAAACACAGGTTTTTTTTTGAGGTGAATGCAGAAAACTTGTTGCATGTATTTTGAAAAAATAAAAAGCTGTCCATTAAAAATTAATCAATTATGCTAAATTGCAAAAATAATAGTCAATTTTATTTTTTGTGGTGTTGCTCAGTGCTCATGATATTCAATGCAATCCAACTCTTTTTGAAAAGGGATTCATAATATACAGATATGAAGATAGATATGTGTGTGTGTGTGTGTGTGTGTGTGTGTGTGTGTGTGAAATAGTCAACTTGATCCACATTATCCATTGTATATTATTTTGCCATCTTTCTCTATTGCTTTTCAGACACCAAATAGTAAAATGTATGTTGGCTCTGTTTGGAGGACCTTATTGATTTCTTCTAGGCAGTTAAATGATGCTGTGGATAGAGTGCCACACCTGGAAAATCACTAACTGAGTTTAAATTTGGCCTCAGCCATTTGCTAGCTGTGTGGCCATGGGGGAATTGTTTAATCCTGTCAGCCTCAGTTTTCTCATCTGTAAAATAAGCAAACAACTCCAGTATCGTATACCCTAAATGATATCATAAAGAATCAGACATGATCAAACAATTAGTGAGCAACAATGAGTTAAATTCCTTATAGAATTTGTTAACCTCTTCAACAGATAGATGTAGGAACAATCTATAATTTTGATGCTTATTATATGTCTTGTTCATAAGATCCTATTCCAACTGGTATACAAAAAGCTTAACTTATAACACACTAATTCTCTTCTCAGTGACAATTGATTAGAAAAACAAAGTTGGTGATGAGATAATTTTAAAATCTCAGTTTCCAGGAACACTTCAAACATGAGCTTGGAAGATTAGAAATATATATTCTGGAGTTAATCAAAACTAATACTCTCCTTATCAAACCAAGATCAGGGATTGATGAAACATGATTGAAACAAAGTTAGAGCCAACCAAAAACAGAGTTGGGAAGGGAACCAAATAAGTCTGTGTTTTCATTACCATCCCAACCTATTAAAAATGGATGCTGCAACTGCACTGAACATGTCATGGCAACCTGATATTTTGTTCTGTCAAATCCAAGTCTCTTAATTTGAAGCATTCGATGAGTATGGTTATAAGCATTTCAAAATATCTATAAAATAAAAATAAATATAACTTTTTTTTTCTATGGGCAATGGACTAGGGTCACTTTCTCTGTGTCTTGTTCTACTGTATTGTAGTTAAATCTACTGTAACTTAACTCCTGCTTAGCTACTCGTTCCCCACCTCTATCTTTGTTAGGATTATATTTGTCTTTCTGTTGTCTGCAACCCAGTAACAGACCTCTGCCCACTTTTAACAAGATATTCTTAGTTAAAATGGTGACCTTAATGAAAATAAAGGCCTCTGCCCACCTCTTATAACCAGTCTTGCCCCTGGAGTCCAGACAGAGCAAGTTATCTTCATTGAATTTTAGCTTGGTAATCTGAAAAATGGGTAATGTGTCCCAATTATTATATTTCCTATGTTTGAGAAATGTGTTAAGGAAAATACTTTGTAAATCTTGAAGTTTTTTTAATAAATATGACTGTTAGTGATTGATATTATTGTACAACTCACATCTAAAGTACCTAAAGATGTATATAGAGTGGTACCCACTATGGTACTTAGGTAGGAACAAGCATTAGCAGCACCAGCCCATAATAAGCCCAGCCCATTTACTTTGGAGGGGAGTCAGACATGGGAGGTTGATGGAATAACTAGCTACATTCACATAGACATGTGAAAGAAGAAAGTCTATCAGCATTTTAATGAAAATATGGCAAAGGTCAAATTCACTAGGAAGAAGAAAAAGAAAATGGATAAATGGATTATTATTGGAGGGAATTAATCATTTTTAAAAACCTGAACTGACCATTTAATTCAGGTAAAGCAATCAGATTGGCTTATGTGAATGTATAACTTACTAAAGGGAAATTATATGTTAATTGCATTTGGTTTAACTGAAGCACATTTCCTTTTACATCAGGAATAATAAATTTGAGTGAATTAAAAGAGTATTTTTACTTTGACAAAATCAACAAGGTTATAAAATGCTAGGAATGAGTCTATTAATAAGAAAACTCTTCCAAATGTTACTATACCACAAGTCTTAAAAAGAGGTTATTATAAATATGAGTTTTCTCTGACCTCCTATTCCAGAGCCAGATCTCTATGAATGCACCTTAGGGTTTTAGGATACCCTGAGGCGTCAGGTTGTCTATTTTTTAATTGCATCAGCTATAGTATAGAAAAGGTTATATGCTTTGAAGTTAAAAAATCACCAAGGTACAAATATTTACTCCAACACCATAAAGGCAAACTCTACCTTAAATTATCTCAGTCTCTGAAAAGAGTAAGCTAAAAATTAGCTTATTTTCTATAAATCACCAATCTCACCAAGTCCGTATCCAAAGATAGTGTCACTCACTGCTGAATGAATCCATTTCTCAGCTACTGTAAGGCTAAGTCTCTCTTTTAGCTGAAAAGGTTGATCTCCATAATGCTGTTTTCCAGGATACCATCTTGACCTTTTGAAACTCACAAAATTAGAGGCTTCACTGAAAAGGTGACTGAAGCTCATTTCACTGGACTACATGACTTCAGAAAGAAAAAATACAATAAAATAGATAAACCATTGGCTAATTTGATTTTTAAAATGGAAAGATACTATAAATTAGTAATATCAAAAATTAAGAGGGTTTAAAGAACCACCAATGAAGATAAATTAAAACAATTATTAAGTGCTATTTCACCCAATTATATGTCAGTAAAACTGGTGATCCAAGAGAAATGGATGAATATTTACAAAAATATAAAATACTCAGATTAACCATATGAGGAAACAATACCTATTACCAGAGGTAAATAATACCATTTTAGAGAAAGAAATTTAACAAGCCATCAGTGATCTCCCTAAGGGGAAAAATAATCTCCATGGCCAGATGGATTCACAAGTGCATTCTCCCAAACATTGAGAATAATTAATCTCAAAATTACTTAAACTATTTTAAAAATAGGCAAAGAAAATGTCCTACAAAATTTCTTTTATGACAGAAAGATGATGCTGATACCTAAACTTGAAAGAACAAAGACAGAAAGACAGAGACAAAAAAAACTAAACTATAGACCAATTTCCTTAGTGAATTTCTATGCAAAAAATTTAAATAAATTAGTACAAAAGAGATCACAGCAACGTGTCACAAACATTAAATACTATGAACAAGTAAGATTTATATGCAGGACTGGTTAAATATTAAGAAAACTATCAGGATATTTGACTGACTATACAATAACAAAAATAACAAAAGTTATAGTTATAGCAATAAATACAAAAAAGCCTTTGACAAAATGCAATATTCATTCTTTAAAAAAACACCAGCTATAGCAATTAGATAGTAAAAGTAATTGAAATAATAAAGATAATGCAAAAGCAAAACTATCATAGATTATATGATGATATACATCCAATCACGCTTTACAAATGATATAATGATATTTTTACTGAACACTAGAAAACCAATTAAGGACATCTAGGTGATACAGTGAAGATAGTGCTAAGACTGTTGTCAGGGAGACTCATCTTCCTGAGTTCAAATCTGGCCTCAAACACTTACTCTCTGTGTTATCCTGGGTAAGTCATTTAACTTTTTATGTTTCAGTTTCCTTATCTGTTAAATGAGCTGGAGAAGAAAATGGCAAACCACTTCAGTATCTTTGCCAAGAAAACCCCAAATAGCATCACAAAGAGTCAGACGTGATTGAAAATGAGTGAATAACCAAAGAGAATCAGCTAAAAACCTAGGTGAAACAATCAACAACTTCAGCAAAGTTGAACAATACAAACCTAAATCATCAGTAATTCTGTATCCTTCTACCAAACTCAGCAGCAAAAGATAAAAAGAGAAATCTCATTTAGAATAACTACTGACAGTATAAAATACCCTGAAGTCTAATTGCCAAGACAAATCCAGAAACTAAATGAACACAATTACAAAACATTTTTCAAAATGAATGCAAATTTAAACAAAAAATATTAATTGCTCATGGGTAGTCTGAGCCAATATAACAAAAATGACAAATGTACATAAGTTAACTTATTATTCAGTGCCATATCAATCAAACTACCAAATAATTATTTTACAAAGCTAGAAAAAATAATAAAAAATTATCTAGAAGAAAAATAGATCAAGAATATCAAAGGAATCAATGAAACAAAAATCTTAAGGAGGGTAGCCTGTCAGTGCCAGATCTCAAACTGTCTTGCAAAATAGTAATCATCAAAACAATTTAATATTGGCTAAAAATCAAGTGGTGAATCAGTGGAATAGACTGAGTACACAATACATAGTGGTAAAAAAAAACAATAGCAACCTAGTATTTGATAAACCCAAAGATTCAAGGTTTAGGGACAAGAACTCACTATTTGACAAAAAATTGCTAGAAAAACTGGGAAATAGATAATTTAGTTATAGATGAACATCTCACTTTATATCAAGATAAGATCAACATGAGTAAATAATTTAGACACAAAGGGTAATTTTATAAGTAAATTAAGGAATCATGGACAATTGTACTTTTCAGATCTTTGAATAAGAAAAGAATTTATGACTGAATAAGAGATAAGATCAAATGAAGCAAAATGAGTAAGTTTGGTTTTATGAAATTAAAAAACTTTCACATTAATCAAATTAATGCAGTCAAAATAGAATTAACCAGAAAATGTTTGCTGCAAATTGCTCTGATAAAGGTCTAATTACTCAAATATATAGTAAACTGAATCAAATTTACAAAAATAAGAGCCATTCTCAAATTGAGAAATGGTATGATATGAATATACAGTTTTCAAAAGAAGAAATCAAAGTTATCAATTGTTGCTCAGTTATGTATGATTCTTTGTGACCTTCATTTGGGATTTTCTTGGCAAAGATGTTGCCCTGGTTTGCAATTTCCTCCATTTTACAGATGAGGAAACTGAGGCAAATAATATTAAGTGGCTTGCCCAAGGTCATAAGCTAATAAGTATCTGAGGCCAGATTTGAATTCAGAAAGATGAATTTTCCTGACTTCAATTCAAGTAATCTTGTCAACCATACCACCTCATTACCCAATTGAAAAGTCACTGCTCTTCTAAACTTCTGATATCAATACAGCTATTGATAATGTTTTCATTTATCAACTATCAGAAAACTCTTAAATTTAGTACTAAACATTCTATTTTTCCTTTTCAATTTCTTAATGGTAAAATATAGTAACCACAAGAAAACAAACTCCTGGCTTATCCAATAGTGCTTTACTAATATATATCCCAGGAACATATTGTAAAACAAAGAAAAAAAGACAAGCTCCTTTTACATTATTTATATCACAGTGGGGATATAACCCAAAGGTTTACAACGTACTAACTCATTGTATTTTTTTTCCAAATTTGATAAAATGATTCTTGAACAGTTGAAATCTTAGGACAATGCAGGAATAAAATACTGAAGGGGAAACATTCTTATATAGCAAAATAAAGTAAATAATCCATTTCTGGACAATATTACATAATGCTTTTGTTGGGCTTTCTTGCTGTCCTACAAGAAGCTGTAGAAGATCTGTTTTGGTCATATTCTCTTAGTCTCTATCTCCAGAAGCATCTTCAAAGGACCATGGAGGATTCTCATGATCTTTGAAGTATGTTGTAATGCATACTAAATCAGATTCTATTTTCAAATTCATGTCTCCTTTTACACTGCTAATGATTTTCTTTTCTTTCCATTATCCTCTTCATAGCCTTCAATATTGGCAAATATATCTACTAAAATCAAAGTCTGGTCCAGTGGGCACTCAGAAATCAGTCCATAATTTTCTGCAAATAATGCCTATAGGGATGCTATTTGTGATTATTTGATTATTGCTTGACAAAGATGGCAGCTCCATAGCCACCGTGCATTAGGGTCAGTGTGTTTTGTGAGTTAGCCTTTCACTGTTTAGGCTTTCTGGGTCATTTTCAAGGCTCTAGATAAATTTTCTCCCATCAGGTCTAAATAAATTTCAACATAATCTGCTCAAATCACTTCCATTTGAAATTTGCTGAAGACCATCCTGTTGGTCAAGATGAAGTAAAGTTTGTCCAGACTAAGGGGCAGTGTGCATGCCTTGGCCAGCATGGAAATGTATAGTGATTCAAGCACCTGTCAATAGTCATATTTTAAAATGCCCTAAATCACTACTGATTAGAGAAATGCAAATTAAGACAACTCTGAGATAACACATCATGTCTGTCAGACTGACTAACATAACAGAAAAGTAACAAATGCTGAAGGGTTTGTGGAAAAATTAGGACACTAATGATTGTTGATAGAGTTCTGAACTAGTTTAACCATTTTTCAGAGCAATTTGAACTATGTCCAAAGGGCTATAAAATTGTACATACAAATTGACACAAGCAATGCTGCTATTAAGTCTGTATTCTACAAAGATCAAAGAAAAGGAAAAAGATTCTATTCGTATAAAAATATTTTATAGTAGCCCTTTTTGTGGTGACAAAAAAACGTAAAAATTTGGGGGATGGTTCATTAGTTGGGGAATGGCTAAAAGAGTTGTGGTGTATCATGGAGTACTATTGTTCTAGAAGAAATGATCAGTCATATGGCTTCAGAAAATTTTGAGAAGACTTATAATGCAAAGTGAAGTGACGAGAACCAGAACATGGTACATGGTAGCACTGATATGATATGGATGACCAACTATGAAAGATTTAGCTAATCTGATCAAAATAATAATATAAGCCAATTTAAAATGACCCATAACAAAAAATGCTATCTACTTCTAGAGAGAGAACCATTAAACTCAAGGAGCACGTTGAAGCATACTTTGCTTAAAGTTTCTTAATTTTTATAGTTTTGTTTGTGTTTTCCTTTGCAACATAGCTAATATTAAAATATGTTTTGTATGATCTCACAGGTATAATCAAAGTCAAGTTGTTTTCCTTCTCAAGGAGAAAAAAAGGGACAGAAAAAAATTTGGAACTCAATTTTTAAAAATTATTGTTTAAAATTATTTACATGTAATCAAGAAATACTCAATGGAATAAATAATATATTTTAACATTATAAATGCTTTATAGAGTCTAACCTGGATAACTTTCAG
The DNA here is from genome assembly GCA_023553655.1 of Myrmecobius fasciatus. Lineage (NCBI taxonomy): Eukaryota > Metazoa > Chordata > Mammalia > Dasyuromorphia > Myrmecobiidae > Myrmecobius > Myrmecobius fasciatus. The sequence goes on along the minus strand of JAJPUD010000792.1, from coordinate 145,437 downwards.
ATTTCTGTTTGTTATTTTGCTTGCATAAATGAGTTTGCTTGCTACTTTAAGTTTGTGTCTTTTGTGTCACCAACATTTGATAAGAGTGGGCTAATCAGGAGAATAGAAGTTAAAGACAATCTTCCCATCTTAAAATGAATCAAATTAATGACTTTTGTTCTGAACCTATCATTTCACTGGACTATTTAAGGAATGGCAAATGGCTGTATCTAACTTAATAGCCTTATTGCCTTCTTGAAGATGAAGGAAGAGATTCCTATATTTGGCAGTCCTGGGCCATGCCAGACCCAACTCCTCTTCTACCATCCCCAGCTAGAGACTTCAAGGATATCCTTCCTCATATTGTTTGACAGTTGAACCATACTGCAATTTATAAATATCCAGATCACCCAGGAGCTACAGCTATATATTTTGTTCTTTCTCTGTCTGTCTCTGTCTCTGTCTGTCTCTGTCTTTCTCTGTCTTTCTCTCTCTCTCTTTTTCTCTCTCTCCCTCTGTTCCTTTGTCTCTCTCACTGTCTCTGTCTCTCTCTCTTTCTCACTCTCTTTTTATTTCTCTCTGTTTCTCTCTTTCTCTCTCTTTCCCTTACTTTTTCTCTCTCTATCGGTCTCTGTGTCTCTCTTTTTGTTTCTGTCTTTCTTTCTCTCTCCCTTTGTGTCTCTTTCTTACCCTCTCTCTGTGTCTGTCTGTCTGTCTCTCTCTTTCTTACTTTGTCTCTCTCTCTCTTGCTCTCTTCCTCTCTCTGTGTCTCTGTCTCTTTCTCTCTGTCTCTGTCTCTCTCTCTGTCTCTCTCTCTCTTTCTTTCATATATGCATGCTGTCTTATACACATATGATGTCTCTAAACGTCTTTGCGCCTCAATCTTCTCATTTGTAAAATGAGGGAATTAGACTAAATATTCTCTTAAGATCTCTTGGGGTTCTCTGGATTTTGGATCCATTGTATTGCCCTGACAATGAACAGAATCATTTCAGCTACTCTGTTTCATGTAGATGTTAAAATGTCCATTGGTTCATCCTTGATACATAACATGCTGTTAGACCTTACTCTAGGAAAAAAAATGATAGATAATTATTTGCTTTTCAAAAGAATTCTTCAGAGTAAGGGTCATATTTTGCCTTTCTTTGTAATTTTGGTATCTAGCACATTTTTCTCTTAGAAGACATAAATTGAGTTAAATTTTTTGAAAAGACTCACACTTACATTACTTTCAGATGCCAGATTTACAAAAAAGAACATGGTATTGGATCAAGAATCAGAAGGGCTTGGTTCACAAACTGAGCTTTTTTACTAAATCGCCCATCTTAGCCACTCATTTACTTTCTGAGCCTCAGTTCCCTTATTTGAAAAATGAGGGCATGGGACAACATGATATTTAAGGTCTCTTACAGCTCTATCCTTCTACAATTGAGGAGGCAGCTATTTGTCTCAACATATAGAGCACTGGAACTGAAGTCAAAAAGTGCTGAGCTTAAATCTGGTCTAAGATACTTTTTCGCCGTATAACTCTAAACAAATCACTTAACTTCTGCTTCCCTCAGTTTCCTCTTCCATAAAATGTAGATAATAATAACATCTACTTCCAAGGATTGTTGTGCACATAAAATGAGAAAATATTTATAAAGTGCTTTACAAACTTTATAACATCATGCTAGCTATTATAATTATGATTGAATATATAATACCATTTAATGATAGTTGAGTGCACCATCTGCTATAAAAAATGAGGCAACCCCACATGTAAAGTTAGTGTGTTGTGTAACTTTGCTTTTAGCATAATGAAATCAGGATGATATTGAAAAGAGCAGGTATCATAGCCGAAGAGGCATCTGGGAAGAAGGAAGAAAATAGATCAGTGAAAGGATCTAATTTCCTGACCCATTGATATCAATCATTCTGGGCCAAAGTAGGAAAATAAGCTGACTTGTATAGGGCTAACCATAATCAGAGCCAAAAAAGCATGATAATGAGGGAGACTGGATTACTGTGAGCTTCTAAAGTGATGAGTCTCAAGCCCACATGTGAGTTAAGGGGTTGTCTATCCTACATCATATAAAGACAGCCACAGTAGAATGGACAGATGAGAACAATTTGTTCCAATTGCCCCCTGAAAGCAGCTGAAACGGACACTGTGGAGTGCTTAGATTTGGTGAAACATCAAAGATGCTAAAGCCATCCATTGAATCTTGGACCATTTCCAGTCTTTACTCTTATATTGCCATTGAACTTCCATGATTCTGGAAGAAAGAGGGAGACTGATGACTTTGTGCAAGTCCACATCCCTTAAATCAAATTCATATGACTCAAGACATCAGCCTGGATATTATTGGTCCTCTTCAAAAACAAAAGGCAAACCATAAACATGACAATTACTACATAAATATTAACTATAATTGCTATTAATATTGCCATTGTGGCTGGTATTATCATTAGCCAATGCCATCCTAAAATCAGATCCTAGAGCAAGTAAGAATAGAACCAATAATTCTCCTGCACTGCATTATTCTCAAAATGGGATTTCTCTGGAAATTCCTTTATTGCTTTCCATAGGACCAGTACAGGATTATGCACTCCATTACTGGCTAAATCATTGAAAGAAAAAAATTGCAAAGTTAGGATTCAAGATTATTGAATAATAACTCAAAGAGTCAGAGAATTCTGAAATGAAAAGGAATCTTAGCTATTATGAAGTTTAATAGAAGAATTTTCTGGGGGAGGGGAGGAACTGTAGTTGTTAAATCTTTAGTTTAAAAAATTCTTAAATGGAAGAACAATCAGATTTATAATATTCAGCCCCAATTTGCATATCCTCAGGAAATTTCCACCTTTCCCCCAAACTGGAAGTGATCTTTCAAACTCCTTTAGATTTCCATTATTGCTTTGTTTATCCCTGTAGATGAATTTATCCTAGTCTATTTTGTCTTGCAGTATTTAGTTTATCTCTCCTTCCAGACTGTAATCTCCTTAAGAGCTCAGAATTGTGTATTATTAATCTTTACAGAATAGAGAGTCTTTCAATGCCTTGCTCATAGTATATACTTAATAACTTTTTGATCAATAGAATTGAATTGAGTTGAAGTTAGAGGGAAGCAACTTCAAACAATACAATACAAGGAAGATCTTCCAAACCATTAAGCTACCCTGAGACAGAATGAATTAGTTGTCAATGGAATTATTCATGCAGAGTTTGAGGGCCAGTTGTTAGAGATGCTTGAAATAAGATTCATGCCCCAGGTTAGAGGAGCTATAGGTGACCTCTAAAATCCTTTAAAATTTAAAATGTATTGTTCCAAAAGTCACAGGATGATAATTTTTTTATTAAAGATTATTATTTTTCAAAACATATGCATGGATAATTCTTAAACATTAACCCTTGCAACACCTTGTGTTCCAATTTTCCCTCCTTCTCCCATCATGTTAAACATGGTAGAAATATATGTTACATTAAATATATGCTTATATATTTACACAATTATCTTGCTGCACAAGAAAAATTAAATTAGATGCTGAGTGAAATGAGCAGAACCAGGAGAACATTATATACGGCAACAACAATACTATACGATGATCAATTATGATGGACGTGGTTCTCTTCAACAATGAGATTATTCAAATCAGTTCAGTGATGAAGAAAGCCAAATATATCTTCTATACACAGAGGCCTGTGGGAACTGAGTATGGACCACAACATAACATATTAATGCTTTATGTTGATGTTTGCTTGCATTTGTTTTGTTTCTTAGGTTTCTCTTTCTAGATCTGATTTTTCTTTTGCTGCAAAATAACTGTATAGATATGTATATTTTTATTGGATTTATCATATATTTTAACATATGTAGCATGTATTAGACTACATGCCATCTAGTGGAGGGGGTGGGAGGGAAGAAGGGAAAAATTTGGAACAGAAAGTTTTGCAAAGGTCAATGTTGAAAAAATTACTCATATAAATAAATAAATAAAAAAGCTTTAATAAAAAATGAAAAATCAAATCAGAATGGAAAAAAATGAGAAAGAAAATAAAATGCAAGCAAACAACAAAAAAAAGAGTGAAAATGCTATCTTGTTATCCTGAGTCAATTCCCAGAGTCATCTCTCTGGATGTAGATGGCTCTCTTCATCACGAGACCATTGGAATTGGCTTAGATCATCTCTTTGTTGAAAAGAGCCATGTCCATCAGAATTGACACTGTATAGTCCTGTTGTTGAAATGTATATTGATCTCCTGGTTCTGCTCATTTCACTTAGCATCAGTTCATGTAAGTCTCTCCGGGTCTCTCAGAAATCATCCTATTCATCTTTTCTTATAGAACAATAATAGTCCATGACATTCATATACCATAATTTATTCAGCCATTTTCCAACTGATGGGCATCCACTCAGTTTCCAGTTTCTTGCCACCACAAAAAGGGCTGTCACAAACATTTTTTGCACATGTCAATCCTATCATGGGATGAGAATTTCAAGGTTGATCCACAGCTTTAAAAGATATTAAACCCATAACTTTGTTCCCCCCCCATATACACTTTCTTTTTACTTTTTTGTGTTGCCTTTCCCTATTAGTTTACAATCAATGATATCACTGATTAGGACATTATCCTGGAGAGATGAAGATTTCCATCTATCAATAGACCTTCATCAAGGAATACTGAAACCCCTGGATATTTAATCCCTCTCTAGCTGAATTCCCAATGGAAGAAGAGGTTTTGAATACTATTAGTTTCCTCTTCAGTGGCAAAGAACTTGGTGGGTATCCTATTCCAGCAGAGATCTACGAGGCAAGAGGTCCACTGCAGATACAAAAGATGACTGAAATCTTCCAGGTTCTGTGGCAAGAGCAGGTAATTCTCTAGGAAATCAGGGATGTCTCTATCACCCATCTATACAAAGGAAAAAGAAATAGCCTGTCTTGTGACAACCACAAAGGAGTCACTCTCTTATTCAATACCAGGCAAGATTATGGCCCAAATCTTCCTTAATCAACTGGAAGATGACCAACCACCCAGAAACCAGAATGGTTTTAGAAAGGGCCAAGGAAAATAAGCATGGTACTTGTTGTCCAATTACTTCAGTAGAAAGAAATGAAAAAAATAGAATAGAGGTCTATATATATATATGTATATATATATATAAATATACATATATATATATATATATATATGCCTTGCTCTAGCCAAGGCCTTGGATACAGTAATTCTTGAGAGTTTATGAAAGATCATGTCAAAATTCGATTTCCATTTTCATAATGGCCTGCTTGCACAGGTTCTAAATTATGTTCAATGCTCCCAGGCTTTCCCAGTGACCAGTGAAACGAAGCAGGGTTTTGTGCTTTCTCCCATGCTTTTCAGCAGTATTTTCAGCAATGTTGTCAATGTTTCAACAAGGGCAAAAGTTGAATCAACATCGATTACTACACTGATGATAAATTATTTAAGTTGAAAAGGCTACCATCTAAGGCTACAATGATGGGACGGTGTTTGCAGATGATTGTGCCTCTGAAACTGAGATGCAATGAATGATAGATCTATTCTCTGTTGCTTGGGATAACTTTGTTCTGTCAAATAGCACCAAAATAATAGATGTTCTCCACCAGCCAGCACCACATCATCCATACATGGAACCATCAATTACACCAAATGGAGAAATTTTGAATGCTGTGGATAAGGTCACTTACCTTAGCAATATACTTTTAGGGATGACTGCGTGGATGATGAGATTGATACATGCATTGTTCAGCATTTTGGAAATTCCAAAAGACTATAGACATTAAGCTTTCCATTAAACTGAAGGTCTACAGAGTCATTGTGCTAAAATTATTGTCAAATGCCTGTAAAATCTAGACAATCTACCAGTATCATGCAAGAAAACTGAATTGCTTCCATTTGATTTTTCCTAGGAAGATTCAGATGATTCAGATGATCAGATGATCAGATTAGTAAGGTAATGTATTGAATATTGAGATCTTTTTTTCAAAAATGAACTGCCAAACTTGTAGAGAGGGTTACTCTAGTGGGCTGGCCATGTCTTTTGAGGGCTAAATGTATGCTTGCCTTTAAGACTATTTTAGGGAGAACTCACAGAAGGCAGGCACTACTATGACAGTGAGAAGTGATCCAAGGACACAGGGTCTCTCTGAAGAGTTTTGATACTGATTGTGAGACAAGGCAGATTCTGCCATGGGATCATCCAACATGGTGCATCAAAGAAAGTACTGTGCTCTATCAGCAAAGTAGAATAGCAGCAGCTCAAAAAATTGAGATGTGCCAGTTTATAGACATCTCCATCCCAAATGTTCATAGGGCTTTTTGTACCCAACCCATCCAAGTTCATATTGGTATGACCAGCCACAGGTGAACACACTGTACATTGACCCCAGCTTTATCAATATTTTTTGGTCCTCTTCAAGCATGAAGGACAATCAGCAAGATTGTAAACTTCTTGAAGACAGAGACGGAATGCCTTTGTTCTTCTATATCCCCAGCCCTGAATATATCCCATCATCTGACACATAATAGGCTTTTAATGAATGTTTATTGAATTAAATGAACATCTTCATTTTCCAGAGTAAAATAATGCATCCCAGAAGGGTTCAATGCATTTTCCAGGGTCTCATATCTGGTACATGTTTAAATCCATGATTTGACTGCAGTTCTTTCTGACTCAAGTCCTAAACTCAATCCACTATCCCACAGTTCTCTCTAAAATAAAGCCCAGAGTGGTAGTCCTCCTCCCCATTCCATAATTCTGAAATTCCTTCATTTGATCATAACTTCCTATCCTTCCATTTATCTCAATGACTGATCCTTCGATCCTTTCTAAACCTACCCTCCAGGCTTACTACAAACTTAATCACTCCATGTCTCCCAATTTCCACTTCTTTGCTCTGGTCTTATTTTCTTCTTTCAAAATCTTGGCCTTTTACTTAATCTGTTTTCCTTTGATTTTTCCCAAAACCCAGAAATCATGGTACTAGAGGAAGTCAAATATTGGTACTGATCAGGCCCACTACAAAGAATAAATATTTATTAATCATCTAATATATTTAAGGCATTGTGCTAAGTGCTAGGGGCATACAAAAACAGATAAAAGTCAGTCCTTGTCCTAAAGGAGCTCACAATCTCATGTGGGAAAATAATATATAAAATAATTATAATAATGACAACTAACACTTACATAGTGTTTACTATATGTCAAGCACAGTGTTAAATATTTTACTATATCCTTTGATCTAGAAAGAAGCTCAAAATAGAGAAGATAGATACCAGGTCCAGGACATGATAAAGTCCTGCAACTGGTTGGATTTCATGAGATAGCCACTCTGGGTGCCCACCTTAAACGGAGGATATGTCCATCCTCTGCCCTCTCCGATCATAAGGAAGGAGGCAATCAACTGAGTGGAATTTAGTATGGAGGGATGTTTCAGATATGATCTTACAGGAAGTTTCTGGTTATAATCATGGGAGTTTAAATGGAAAATGATGAGGTAGTTGTCCTTGACCCACTCCTTAAGTGGCGAAGCTTGCAGAAGCTCTCTGATGTTCTCTTTAAATTTTCTCCAATTAGAGGAAAGAAGGGACTCAAGAGCTATACACTAATTTTTCATTCTTTCCTAATTGTCAAATCCATTCTCCAGCCTGGACTTCTCTCCTCAAGTGACTTTACAACTCCCTACCCCTTTCCTCTCAGCACAAAACCTTACCTCCTCTTCTGTTAAAAAAAAATGAGGGCATCTGTGTAAGATCCCCATTTCACTTGCCCTTTCCCCCGTTTCTTCCTTTTCTAAAGTCTCTAAGAATAGGTTGGATTTTCTTGCCAACATCAACTTTTCTATTGTATCCTTGGTCCCATCCACTGTAATCTCCTCCCAAAGTTTGTCCTTTCAATTATTTCTTTTTATTTCTCTCTAATTTTGAACCTTTTCTCTCACATTGACTCCTTTGGGCTACACAGAAATGGATCTAAATTTTCCTATCCTTAAAATAATCTTTAATTAAGCCACCAATTCCCTCAAACTATTACTGTTTATCCTTCCTCCCTTTCATAGTCAAATTCCTTTCTTACTCACTTCATGATTCTTTTCAATCTAATTTTTTTGTCTCTATAATTATACTTTGCAACGTCCCTTTACTACTAAATCCAATTATATTTATACAGATGTTTTACTTTTTACCCTTTCTATAGTATTCGACATTGTTGATCCTGACCTCTTGCTAGATACTGTCTTCTTGGGTTTTTATGGCATTGATCTACCATGGTTCTTATCCTCCCAAGTTCTTTTAAAATTCAGAAACTGTTATTCTGAGAGTCATAGGACCATAAATTTATAATGGAAATAACCTTAAAAATCATTGAACCCAAAACCTTGTCTGCCTCTTTTTGTGTTGTCTTCCCACATTAGATATTCCTCAAGAGTAGGGACTGTGCTCTAGACCAAAGCTTTTAAAACTGTGGGTCACAACCCCATATTAAGTCATGTAACTTAATGTGGGGGTTACAAAAATTTGACAATAAATGTTTCTGAATATAATGATGAAAATTAATTCAAAATCAAATGCATTATGAATCTGAAATATTTCTTTCAGCACGTATCTATATTGCTTCTTGTGACTTCACTACAGCCTTAATTCTGAACACACAAACATGCTGTGCATGTACAAATGCTGCCAGAAACATGCTCAGGGTTTTTTTTTCAATAATATTTTATTTTTCTAAATACATGTAAAGATAATTTTCAACTTTCATTTTCATAAAACTTTTTTTTTTCCTTCCCTCCCTTAACTCCCTCCTCCTCAAGGCAATTTGATATTAGGCAGGCAATCTGATATAGGTTAAATATCCTTTTAAACATATTTCCATACTTATGTTGTGCCAGAAAAATCAGACCAAAAGGGAAAATATACACAAAAAAATCAAAAAAGATGAAAATAAAATGTTTTGATCCACATTCAATAGCCAAAGGAAAATTCTCTGGATGTGACTGGCATTTTCCATAACAAGTCTATTGGAATTACCTTAAATCAATGCATTGTTGAAAAGAGCTAAGTCTTGATCATCACATAATCTTCCTCTTATTGTGAACAGTGTTCTCCTGGTTCTGCTCACTTCACTCAGCATCAGTTCATGTAGGTCTTTTCAGGCTTTTTTTTATCAGCTTCACTCAGATTTGAGACAGAGTCCCATAAAATTTATTCAGGCAAAAAAGTGCCATAAGTGGAATACATTTAAAAAGTCCTGTTCTAGACCTATCCTTCTAAATCTCCAGTCATCCACAGTCTTTTGCTCATCTAAGGATTACCCCAGAGCTCTATCTGTGGATCTTTTCTCTTCTCTCTCTATATTGCCTCTTGGTGATTTCATCATGTTCCCATGATTTCAATCATTATTTATAGATTATTCTCTTTCCTGAATTCTATATTCACATCTGCCTGCTAGACATTGCCTCCTAGATGTCCCATAGGAATCTCAAACTCAGTATGTCCAATCAAACATTCCATGAGATAAATAGTATAAGAATGATTTCCATTTCCATTTATAAGGATAGTTTGTGGCTCAGAGCTACCTTCCCTGTTCACGCCCTGCCCCTTACAGGCTTTTCTAGTCTTTTTATAGATTATATTCCATACTTATCACCCCAACCCCAAAAATTAATCTGCAATCCAGCTAAATGGCCTCTTTGTTACTCTGCAGAAAAGGCACTCTTATCTCCCACCTCTAAGCCTTTGTATTGACTGACTCCCCGTGTCTAAAATGTCTTACCTTTCTTTACCTCTTGAAATCTTTGACTTTCTTCAAGATTCAGCTCAAGGGCTACCTTTTACACAAAATTTTCCCTAATGCTCCACCCTTATCCCTCAAGGAACATCTTTCACATATTCTACAGCTGGGTTTCCTGCAGCTGTCAGCCCTAACCCATGCAGACCCATTTCATTATGGAATGCTATTTTCTTGTTAAAAGGATTTCATTCTTCATTCACCATATGGGAAGGGAATTTGGGAATGAGAATGGGGAGAGACTCTCCTTAGTGCCCCTGAAGTAACACTATTTCCCAATATTCTGAACTGATATAGGAGATGAGCCTGCTCCCCATCTCTAAAAACCCAGTTTAGAAGTTTTTCTCTCCAAAATCTTGTATCCTTCCCTGTGAGTCCCAGTTAAGACGGATGCAGCTTGGAGAGGTGAATCTGAAGTTATTTCTCAACAGTTTTTGCCAAAGGGCAAAGCCAAGGCCAGCATGTATGGGTTGGGAGAAGAGGGGGGAGTTGAGGGGAGTAATGTGTTTCCAATCTGTCACTTGAAGTAATTCTAAATGTCTCTACACTTCCCTTTCAGATGTCAGAAAGCAAGGCCACTGTTAAAAGACAAGGACTTCTATTAAAACCAGAACACAAAGGATCCAGGCATATTAACATCTGACTTTGTGGAAGGAGAGACGGATATTTGCCTTGGACTGAGTTTCCAGCAGATCAGTGTTGTCCAGAGAGAAAAAGGCTGTATTAGGAATAATGTGAGAGGATGTATCCTTTCCTGACTCCTTGTGCAAAAAAAGACCCAGGAATCCTCAGAGAAAAGTCCACATAACAATAATAATAATATAATTAAAACTTGCATTTGTGAAGTATGTTATGTCAGAGAAAATTTTTTCACATACATTACTTTAGATGAGTCTCAAAACAATTCTACCCAATAAAGAAGAACAAGGATTATTATTCCCATTTTACTGAAGAAAAATCCTGAAACAGAGTGGTTAAAGGTATTTGTTAAAGGTCACATAGCTTATCATTTGCAGAAAGAGTAATAAAATCCGGGGCTCCATGAATCTTCTTGAGGTCTTCCTATCACAAATGGATCACTTCTTCCTAATCACAGTGAATTAAAGAAAATAAGCCTTATTGACAGGCAAAATGAAAGAAATGCAAAGGAGATATAGAGGCAAAGACTGGAACACACTGTTATAAATGGATGGAAGTAACAAGAGGTAGATGTTATCCCATTATAAGAAATGTTCAACAATAGAATAGATTTACCATGGAATATAGTGAACTCCCCTTCTCAAGAAGATATTCTGTAAAAGGGGATATTTACCCAAAGGAAGGGGATAAGTAGATTATTTTAATTTTCCCTTCAACTTCAAGGAGTCTAAAAATCTTAACCAGTAGAACTTTGTGGGCTTGGCTCACACTGCTATTTCTTCTTTTCCCTACCTCTTTTAATGTCTTACCCTCCTCCCTACTTCAGTCCTCCCTCCCAGTCAGTCCTAAACTAGGCAAACCCTTGTTTTCTGTTACTCATCCCTCATCATTACCCTCTGCCTCTTTGATTAAATGGTGGAACCATAACTCTTCCATTTAAGAAGGGACAGGGCAAACATTTCCTCAGTTATTCCTTTATTTCCCACTTTGCTGCACTCATTTTTGTGCTTCTTTGACTACACCATATCCTCATGCTAATTAAATAATCTTCATCCCCTTTTTTTCCATTTTTTAATTTTTTGTGTGTGTCATCTTTCCCCATTAGATTGTAAACTTCTTGAAAGATTCTTCTTAAGGGACTATCTTTTTGTTTATTTATCTAGCACTTCACACAATGACAGAACAGAGCAAGAGCTCATTATTTTTTGGCTTATTGAAATAAATTCTTCTGTACAAAACTAACAGAAATATTCCTTTTGAATGAAGTTAGAGATGAAGAACAGAAACTTCTAGGTCCCTCATTAGTTCTTCTATGATGCTTAAAGTGAAGTGAACAAAGTGAACAAAAATTGGCTCTCTATCTCTTACAAGAGACACAACTATTATGGAACAATGAGCTACCCTGTTATGACAGTGAAAATCCCATTTATTACTTGGGAAATCCATTAAAGAGATGACAGACAATATTGTTTGGTTATGTTTCTCTGAAGGACCATTATTGAGTCCTCCATCCCCACCATCTTATTTCCTCCTGCTGACATAACCTAAGATCATCAAAGCTTCCCAGATTCAACACTCTAGCAACTGAGACCTGGCATCTTTAGTTCTTGCTCTAGATTGCTCTTCTCTCATTGCCCTTACTCTCTCACACTTAGCAAAGTGTCATGTAAAATATACTGAAATAAAGACCTGGATTCAAGACACATTTCTGTTAGCTTCTAATTCTAACCTTGAGCAAGTCAAGAAATTGAAGCTCACTTTTTTCTTCTTTAAAATGGGATGAGTAATCTGTCATACTTACCTCAAAGGGCTATAGTGAGGTTCTAACATGTAAAGACTTTTGACATACTTAAAACTCTACAAATGCTGATGGTTATTAATTATCAGATTCCAAGTTTAACACTTTCTCCAATACACAATAATACCAATGATGGATCAGGCGATCATGCAATTAGCTGTTATTTCAGGTAAGGGATCAAAAAACTGGACAATAAAATGAAATGGAGGAGAGAGGGAAGGAAAAATATAGAATAATAGAGCATTTTAGAAATGCTATCATAGATTATTAAATCTGAAAGGGATATCAGAGATTGCTGGGGCAAAAGACCTGTATTCTAATCCTAACTGACAATGATGAGTATTTACTTTCCTTTTTTGAGCCTCAATTTACTTTTCTCTAAAGTAGGTACAATATAATTGTATATTGAATGCAGTGATTAACATAGTAAACACTATACAGATGATGATGATGATGATGATGATATTATTATAGTTGAATAGTATGGAGATAAGAACAGTGAATTTCAATTCAGGACTTCTAATTCTGAGGCCTGGATCTGCTTTTTAAATAAGTATTTGATGTCAGTTAAGTTTTTGTGATTTCTTCATCTATAAAATGTCCTGAACGACTGAACAACAACAACAACAAAAACAGATAGGTGAGCCTTCTTGGATTCAGATTATTGGCCAAAAGAAGCAGCATAAAGTAGTGTAATGAGGATTTTAGGAGTAAGAAGACCTTGATACTATCACTTCTGAACTATGTGGTATTGAGCCAACCTCTTTTTATCTCTGGACCTCAGGTTGATATTCTATAAAATGAGGGGACTGAATGTGAATTGCTCAGATATCTTGAAGTTCACATATTCTATTTTCTTCTATATCATACATGCAAAATACTTTATAATCACAACATAGAATAGAAATGTGAGTTGTAATTATTATTGTGTATGATAGGGTGCTATTTTTTAACTTGGAAAAAATTGATTTTTTTATTAAAGTTTTTTCAAAATATATACATAGATAATTCTGCAACATTAGCCCTTATAAAACCTTGTATTGCCATTTCCCTCTTTCCTCCACCTCCATCCCCTATATGGCAAGTAGTCTAATATATGTGAAATGTGGTAGAAATATATGTTAAATTCAATATATGCATACATATTTATACAATTATTTTATTGTACAGGAAAAATCAAATTAAACCAGAAAAGAAAATGACGAAGAAAATAAAATGCAAGCAAACAACAACAAAAAATGAGGGGCTATTTCAATATAAGTCTAAGTAGATCCTCATGGAGACAAGGATGTATTCTGATAAGGAATATAGGGGTGAAAAGAATAATTTGTACTCAGCAATTTTGGCCTGAACATATCCCTACTCCTTGGGACATCAGGAAATCTTGAACTATAATTATTCCACCTTGTCACTTGGAAATTTAAAGCATCAGATGCAGCCATTCTGATTAATGAAAACCAGGATGATGATAGGACTGGAGACCTTGTCATACAAGACTCTTGGATAGTTAGCCTAGGGAAAAGAAAGTTAAAGTAAAAGACAAATATTGCTGTTTAGTCATTTTTCAGTCCTTTCTGGCTCTCTATGATCCCATTTTGAGTTTTCTTGGCAAAGATACAGGAGAGGTTTGCCATTTCATTTTCCCAAATCATTTTACAGATGGAGAAACTGAGGCAATCAGAATTAAATGACTTATCCAGTCAAAGAGTCAGTAAGTGTCTGAAGTCAAATTCAAACTCTCCTTCCTCTGTGCTACCTTGCTGCCTGGGGAATAAATAGCTATATTCATACATTTGAGAGATGGCCAGGTAAAATAAGAATTGGATGTAATGCAAGAGATGGAAGTCATTACAAACCTATGCAATATATAAACATATATGTGTGTGTGTGTGTGTGTGTGTGTAATGCACAATATTTTACTTTAAAAATTAAGTGTTTCATCTTAAATACACTCAGACTTGATAAGCAGCTCAAGGGGACCAACCTACCTCTGAGAATTGGACTCAGAATCACTTTACTTGCCCTAAAATTCCAGCTCTGTCAGTGGCCATCTGTGACACTGGACAAGTTCTTTAACTTCTCATACCTCAGTTTCTCCAATCTGTTATATGAGATGATTGGGCTAGATGATGCTTAAGGTCTCTTCTGGAATAAATCCTCATGTACCATGAAAACATTTTCAAAGGAAACATTTGGTCCTATGCCTAGAACATAATAGGCTCCTAAAGACCATTTTGCTGTACTACCTCCTTTCTGACAGAGAAGTGATGCATTCAAGAGGCAGAGTGACATATACATTTTAAGATAGGATTAAAACTGTTATTTGTTTGGCTTCAGTATGCATGTTCATTATGGTTTTTTTCTTTGACTTTTTCAGTGGCAGAGAGAGATATATAAATACATGTTAATTAAAAAAATGAATGTTTGCTGAATTGAATTGAATTTCCTGGTGTAGAAAAGACTTGGAAATCATCTGATTAAAAAACCAAAGTTTTGTTAATATGATAAATGGTATAAATATATTAAAAATTAGCCCAGTGACTGAGTGAATTTCATTATTGGGATGCCTTACAGGACTTCAAAAAAATTTGGGGTGTATACAATTTGTTTTTAATATCCTAAAAGGGACCACTTTATTGTTACAGTGAGCTGTATGTAAAGAGGTCATCCATAAAGCTATAAACTATAAAATAAACCTTGTCTCCCCATTATCCCTTTGATGAATTTAGTTTCCTTGGAATCTTTCTAAGCATATGGCAGTTATGCTTCATCACTGTCCAACTCTCTGCCATGTTCAAAGCCTTCTATTTATTGGGTGAGGTTTCTGTGTTTTTGTGGTTCTCTGATCTTCAGAGATCTTCATCATTTATAAATGAATGGGTCATTATTGGTCTCTGAAGCATCCTTATAAAGCTATCAAGGCCTTCATTATTCATAGTCTCTACCACAAAAGAGACCCTCAGAGTCCCAAACTGTCGTAGACTTCCTAGAAGGCTTTACCTGTTAATGAGGTTTGGATTTTTCTATATCCTGGGAAGTGGTTTGGGGACTGAGAATAGGGGGCTGCAAAGGTGTTGTTGGAGACCTAGAAACTCAGAATGTTGGTGTGGATATTCCCCAGAGCAAAGAAAGAGTAACTCTCAGAAATAAGCTCCCAGAACTCCCCACTAGACATACACCCCCCCTAATTTAAAGCTCTTCAACCTGCTTCTGTCAGCTATCATCTCTATTTAGATGACTTTCAAATCTATATACCCAGCCCTTCTCTCTCTTCTGAGATCCATCCCCACATCTCTAACAGCCTAGTTGACATTGCCTCCTACATGGCATATAAGTGTCTAAAATACATTCCTAGCCAAAAAAACCCAAATTTATCCCAATATCTAAACATCTACCTACCTTTTCTATTTCTCTTGGTCACCAGTGTTCCAATCATTCAAGTTTGCAACCCTCCAAGTCATTTTCAACTTCACTCGATTGTTCTCTATGTCCAATCAGTTGCCAAATATTATTCACTTTTAATTATATTTTATTTTCAGATATATCTTCTCTGAAAAAAGATATTCTTTGAGATATATCTTCTTCTCTGAAGTAACAATTACTTTTTTTCGGTCTAAAAGGCAATAAATGGCTCTTTATGTGTTCCTCTACTGCTTTATGAAATTTTTATTAAAAAGAAGTTTTTGGAAATCTCTAACATTCAGGCAGAGGTTTAAATCTCTGCCCTGACTTTAATTTAAGTGTTTTCTTTAGCTTAACACAGTGTCTGTAATGCAACAGGTACTTGATAAATGTCAGTTTACTAATTGACTGACTTTAGCTAATCCCTGGTTTCTGTATGGCCAAGACAAAAATTCAGATTGCCAGAAACTTTGGAATAAGAATCTATTACAGCTGGGGGAAGCATTCTCCCTCCTCACTTTTTTCCCTTTCTCTTTAATTTATTTGAAAAAAAAATAGAATAAGAAAAGCATAAAAGGAATTTAAAACAAAATTATACAAAACAAAAGTGAACATTGTCATGTGCCCAGCTGAATATCAAGGAGGATTCAAAATATATTACAACAAATTACCAGATCAAGAAATATATATTAGTAGAAGAAATTATATTCATGAATGTTCATTTTTTCTTTACTTCCTTGTAAATTGTTCTTTGGTTCTTTGCTGCCCATTTTATTTGTTTTATTCTTTTTCTTCTCCCTTTCAACCCCTACCACATTTCCCAAGCAAGCTACAGTTAAGAAATGATGTATTTATGTAGATGTACATGAATATATACATACCTATAATATAATTACTATTTTTGTCTTAACTCTGTCAATCTTTTTTATTTAAGCTACTCCTATTGTTGATGTAAATACATTACCCATGTAAAAAAAATCTGTCCATATTTAAATAATTTCTCCATGTTGAGTTCCTCATAATTGATCTTTTGATATTGGCTTGTTAAATTTCCTGTTAAGTTCAGGTTTGGTTGATTAAAAGTCCTGAAAATTGGCAGGTTCATTGAATGTCCTTTTTTTTTTATTCAATGTCATAGATCATTTTGCTGGACATGACATTTTTGGCCACAGGACTAGTTCTTTTGATTGTGGGTAGATGTGATTACCTAAGATTTTTTTATTGTAGCTGATGATAAATCCTGTACAATTCTAATTATAGCTTTATATTTGAATTGTTTTCTTTCTTGTTTCTTGCAAAAGTTTCTTTTGATATGGGTGTTATCTGGCAATAATATTCCCATAGGATCTTGTTGATGTGGTGATCAGAGGATTTTTTCCTATTTCTATTTCTATTTTCCCTCATGTTCATCACTCCAGGACAGTATCCTTGGATTATTTCCTGCATTGTTTAGTCAAAGTTCTCTTTTGGTCACAACTTTCAGGCAATTCACCTTTTCTTATATTTTTTTCTTCTTCATCTATTCTCCAGATCTGTCATTTTTCTTGTATTTCACATTCTGTTTTTTTTTTTTTTATTCTTTATAATCAGTTTTGTTATTTTTTGGTCTCTCCTAGCTTCACTGGTTTCCTCTTCCCCAATTCTAATTTTCAAAGAATTTTTTTTTCATCTCTAAGATTCTATCTCCTTTGCAAGTTGATTAACTTTTTTCACAATCTTTTTGTTTTTTCTTAGATGATTTATATATATATATATATTTTTTTTTTCCTCAATGTCTCTCATTTGATTTTTAAATTCTTTTTTAGGTTCTTCTAAAACTTCTCTCTGAGACCAATGGAGGAATGTGCATTGCAACCAAGAAACACCAACCCAGCAAAACTGAATATAATCCTTCAGAGGAAAAGGTGGTCATTCAATGAAACAGAGGATTTTCAGGTAGTGGGGATGAAAAGACCAGCACTGAATGGAAAATTTGATTTTCAAATACAAGACTCTGTAAAAGCATAAGGAAGTAATCAGGAAAGTGATATCACAAGGGACTTAATAAAGTTTATTTGTTTGCATTCCTACATGGGCGGTTGATACATGTGACTCATTTGAACTTTCTCATTATTATGGCAATTAGAAGGAGTATATATAGGCAGAGAGCACAGGTATAAGTTGAATATGAAGGAATGATATCTTTTTTAATGATGAAATTAAGGGGTGAGAGAGGAATGTAAAGGGAGAAACAGAATGGTGAAAATTATCTGCCATGAAAAAAAGGCAAGAAAAAAGTTTTACAAATGGAGGGGAAGAGAAGGGAAAAGGCTTTCAAGAAAAAAAGAAAAAACTTGGAAAAAACCCTTAATTATGGGTTGGGTTAAGAAAGAGAACCAAGAACTCAAAAATCTTAAAAATAAATGTGAAAAAATGTTTTGAATGTAATTAGGGAAGAATGTTAAATTAAAAAAATTAATTGAGACATTAAAAAATAAAAAAAAAGTTAACCTATCAAAAATAAATAAATTTTCTCTGGGCAAGGATCCATTTCATGTTATTTTTGAGGTGGAAACTTTTTTTTTTTACTTCAGTGTCCTTCTCTGAAGATGAACCCCAGTCTTTTCTGTTCTCATAGTAAATTTCAATGGTGGGGTTCTTTCTGTGTTGCTAGTTTATTTTTTAAAAAAATAAGAGGTGTTAGTTAAATACTTCTAACTGTGGAGTGGGGGACAGGGCCTTATGCTTCCCTTTAGCTCTCTCTCCTCAAACCAGGAACCCCAAAACAAGAGCTCCCCATTCCAGCAAGTGCCCACAGCCGGCAGTGCTCTGCTTCTTCTGCAATTGGCTTCTTCTCACCCTGGGCCGGGTTGCAGCAGCACAACTGGGCCTGGCAGTCCCAATAAGTCCAGGCTCATTCTGTCTTCCCAGACTCAAACCCAGACCCCACAAACTGTCCAGGAGGTGAAAGTCCCTGGTACCTGCAGAGACTCTAGCCTCACCTAGCTAGCTCAGGGTCACCACCTGGTGTTCTGTAGAGCTAGCCTAAAAGTGTTTATACTTCACCCAGGTTAATCCCAGTCTAGGGTCTTTCTTCAGATCCTGTTGGGTTGTACCAGGAGGATCCCAGTTCTACCCCAAATCTTCTTGATTTTTCACCAGTATATGTTCGCCCCGAGGTGAAAATTTGTTCTATTTATGGGGGAAATTGGAACAACTTGAAATTTACCAACCTATTCTTCCTTTTTCCTAGAATTTCCCCCAACCTCCTCCCTTTTAACTTGCAATTTTTGAGGTTCCTTTAAGGCTCTGCTCAACATCACTTTCTGAGTAATTCTTTTACTTCTCCCTCGAGAAGTCCTTTCACTGTCCCCCAATTGATCCCCAATTGAGCAGACTGCTCTGAATCTCTCATATCTACTTTGGGTTTTGTTTGTTTGTTTTTATTAAAGCTTTTTATTTATAGAACATATGAGTACTTTTTCTACATTGACCTTTGCAAAATTTTCTGTTCCAAATTTTTCCCTCTTTCCCCCCACCCCCTCCTCTAGATGGCAAGTAGTCTAATACATGTTAAATATGTTAAAATATATAACAAATCCAATATATGTATACATATCTATACAGTTATCTTGTTGCACAAGAAAAAACAGATCTATAAAGAGAAAAAAAAACAAAGAAGGAAAACAAAATGCAAGCAAATATTCACAGAAAGCATTAAAATGCTGTGTTGTGGTCCACACTCAGTTCCCACAGGCCTCTCCCTGGGTGTATATGACTTTCTTCATCGCTGAACAATAGGTACTGGTTTGAATCACCTCATTGTTGAAGAGAACCATGTCCATCAGAATTAAGCCATATCTACTTTGTGTGTATCATGAGTAGCTAGTTCTTCTCTCTCATTAAATAATAGTTCCTTGAAGGCAAGAAAAGTTTTTACTTTCTTTTTGTTTAATCCACAGATTTTTGCACAGTTTTTAGCAATTATTTAATAAATCATTATTGATAGTTGAGTAATTTATCACTTTCTTGCTTGAGCAAGAGGCTTACCCCTCAGCTGGATAGACTTGGGTGCCTAACAGTGGAATGTGTATCCCAACTGAGAGACCAGATCTTTGAATCTTTACCTTTATATCTAAGGGGTTTTGCTGGCAGATTCATTAGGGCTGAATGGAAGGAATAATTTAGGGGCAGTTGATCAGCAGGTATTCTGAAACGAGACACATATTAATCACAAAGACACTGTGATTTAGAAAGTTGGTTGACCTTGCATAACTGAATTTGATGAAGTTTGCTAAACTGTGATCAATACAGCCTTGCCTAAAAGTAGCTGACTCAACTAGCAATGGATATATAGGAACTTCCTAGTTCATAGATGACCAATTTGGTGATCAAACATGGAGTCACTTCTGTCAGCGAGGGTCTAACTAGCCCAGTAATAAACCAAATCACACAGTCATAGTATAAGTTTTTATTTTTCCACTTTAGAAGGAAAAACTCATACAAATGAAACAGAAGAAAAGAAGGGAAGTACATTTTAGTTCAAAATGAGGAAGGATTCCGAATTATAACTATTCAGTAATGAGATGAGCTGCCTAGAAAGGGAGGGAAGGAGAGAGTTTGAAGGTCTTCAAGCAGAGCCTAAATGACTATTTTTTAGAAATGTTGTACAGAGGATTTATAATTCAGTTAACTTTTGGGCTAGATGATCTTTGAGCTTTCCTCTAACTCAGATGTTAAGATTCAAATGTCCATATCTACTTCAAATTTCCTTGACCCACAATTTCTATTTTTTAATGCATTTTATTGAAGCTTTTTAATTGCAAAACATATGTATGGGTAATTCTTCAACATTGGCCCTTGCAAAGCTTTTCTATTACAAATTATTCCCCCCTAGTCCCCACCCCTCCCCTAGATGGCAGGAAATCCACTACATGTTAACTATGTTAATGCCAAATCGAATATAAGTATACATATTTCCATACTTATCTTGCTGTGCAAGAAAAATCATGTCTACAAGAAAAAAATCTGAGAAAGGAAACACAATGCAAGCAAACATCAATCGAGAGCATGAAAATGTTATGTTGTGGTCCACATTTCACATCCCTCTCTCTGGGTGTAAATGGCTTTCTTCACTGAACAATTGGAACTGGTTTGAAACATTTCATTGTTGAAGAGAGCCATGTCCATCAGAATTCATCATCATAGAGTCTTGTTGTATAATGATCTCCTGGTTCTGCTCATTTTCTTCAGCATCAGTTCATGCAAGTCTCTCCAGGCCTCTCTGAAATCATCCTGCTGGTCGTTTTTCACAGAACAATAATATTCCATAACATTCATATACCATAATTTATTCAGCCATTCTCCAATTGATGGGCATCCATTTAGTTTTTAGTTTCCAGCCACTACAAAAAGGGCTGCCACAAACATTCTTTCACATGTTGACCCACAATTTCAGGTCCTCCAGTGTAACTCTCATTTTCATTTAAACATGTCATACAAGCTTTGGAGTCGAATTGGTCTATAAGGTGTTCTTGAAATCTGCACTACTAATTCTTGCCTTCATACCTGGTCATTCCCCATTCTTTAAATGTATTCACTCCTCATCACTCTATGTTAATAATAAAAACTATGAGATATTCAGGGAGGACCAGCTGAGTGGTTTACTGCCCTGGTAAAACTATCTCAGCAGACAAGTTAAACAAGGTTGAGGGTAACCCCCAGCCCTCAAAGCCATTGATGAGTTAGGGATTGTCTACCCTAAGCATGTAAAGGCTTTTCCCAGTGGAACTGGCATATAAGAATAATTTGTTCCAATAGTCAGGAAGGTAGCTAAAGCAGGTACTGTGGAACCCTTACAGCTTGGTCAGACATCAAACTCACCAAGGTTATCCAATGCATTCTAGGTCACCACCAGTCATCCTGATCTTTTATTGTCAGAAGACATCAATGACTCAGGAAGAGAAAGTGAGAGTGATGATTTTGTATAACCTTGCTTCACTTAAATCCAATTCATGCATTAGTCAAGACATTGCCCTGTGACATCACAGATTTGTTTCAAAATGAATGACAAAAAATATAAAGTTTGCAAAGATCCTCACCATAATCCTTACACGTAGATCCTACTGTTAGCCCCATTTTACCGATAAGGGAAATGAGTCATCTATGGGACTTCCTAGAAAGGAAATTCGTTCTACTAATCAAGATCAGCAACAAATAGCCTTAGAGAGTTTTTTTTAAACACCATTGCTCTAGCCCAGTTTTTTTCCCTCTCATTCTTTACAGGCTTTGCCAAGGAAAAATTATTGGGGTATTCTAAGATCTTAGTACCTACATTGATAAGACTGGATATCTTCTGAAGTATTATTTTAATGCCTCAATGTTTCCTTGATCCCATCATCTTTCATCTTTTCTCTCTCACAGGAAATAAAACCCTAAACTTTCAAAGCTTTTAACATACAACATCATCAGGGTCAGGTATATTTGGGATAGCTGAGAGTCTAAGTGTTGAAACCAATCTGGAAGAAGATTGCTACCAAAAAAGATTTTTCTCCTTGTTCCTACCTTCCTCAGTAGCACCAGGGGAGTCACTGGTAAGTTCTACTTTCATAGGAATACTAGAAGAATTGCTGTCAAAAATATTGTGACAAGTTATATGGAGCACTATGGGATATTCCTGGCTTTATCAAGACTAAGGCAATCATTCCCACAGTCATAAAAACACCTTGGCAAGCTGAGACAGTAAATGTAATAAAAGGGGAGAAAATGTTGTCTAAGCTCATAAAGGAGGAGGTGATTGTGTAGTTACAGGCCTTCATAAAATCCTTCAAGGTATGAGAAGGAAAGAATTGGGTCAGGAGAGAAGTATAAAATCACCACCATTGAGTTAGCTCACCTCAATGTGATCCACTGTACGGAAAACAACATGTCAATCTTATTATCTCAGCATATAAAAGATGTCAACATGTCACTCTGGATCCAGAGCAACATGTACTCTAGGGCAATATGATCTGAAGAAGTTGCTCTGAGAATAATAGAATTCTGGAAGCTCAGGGTTGGATGGGACATCAGAGATTGCAAATCTCAGTTCCTCACTGAAGAATACATCCTCTCTGCAAATTCTAAACATCCAATATTACATAATTTCTTCCTGAACACTTGTAATGCCTATGAGTGCTAACTCTTATGAAGTAGTGCACTGACCTGAACATTCTAACTTAAAATGAGCCAAAATCTATGAAATCTACTCATTGGTTCTTATCCTTCTCTCTGGAGTTATACTCCCTCTCTAATGTGACAAAACTTCAGCTATTTGAAATTCTTACTTGAAAAATTTTCTAAGGATCCCCTCTTTTGTAAAAAAAAATATTCAGTAATTTGATTTGAAATTTTGATTATGGCCAAGGTAAGAGTGTACAAGTTTTGTCAACAGTGGTTCACATGATTCAGTGCTTATGGGTTGGGGACATTACAGTAACTAATCAACTGCTTCAGTAGGGGAAGAGGATTCTCTTAATCAATCACTAAATCACGAAACATTAATTCAAAACCTTCTGTGCGCCAGGAAGCTTTATGAGTTCAAATGTGGCCTCATAGACTTACTTATCTGTGCAACTATAGGGAAGTCATTTCAAATGGTTCCTCATCTGCAAAAATGAGCTAGAGAAAGAAATGGTGAACTGCTCCAGTAACTTAGATAAAAAAAATAGAGTCACAGAGTCAGATACAGCTGAAGAATGACAGAAAATGTAGGGCCTAGAATCCATAAGCAGACAAGGACTTGTTAAAGCAAAGATCAAAAGTGAGATCAAAAAATTGTTAAAGGATAAAGATGGGAGCCAAAAACACATGGAAGTAAGGTGTTACACAAAAGACCTGCCCCAATATGAATGCTTGGGTGGCAAGAGAGGGAACAAAGCAGCTTCTACCATGATCCCCAACCCAAATCCAAGCATATTACTGCCCCTTCATATACAAGACTGAGAAAGTCAAGCATGTTGCTCTCCTATATCAGTGAGCCTTGTTTCCTTCCTTTTTTCCTTCCTTTTTTCTTTCCTTCCTTCCCTCCTTCCCTTTTCTCCTTCTGTCCACATAAGGTATCATACCCTTACTTAGAGATGCTCTTAAATAGATTTTTTTTTCCTTTTCTTGTGCACAAGATATCTTAGGATTTATTGGCTAGATTTCTTTCTTTTTTTTTAATTTTATTTTATTTGCATAACAAATATGTGGGTAATTCTTCAACAATAACCCTTACATAGCTTTCCGTTACAAATTTTTCCCCCCAACTTCCCCACCCCTCCCCTAGATGGCAGGATATCCACTACATGTTAATTATGTTAAAATATTGGCAAATCGAATATATGTATACATATTTCCAAACTTATCATTGTTGTGCAAGAAAAATCTTATCTACACAAACGATATACCAGATAAAGGAAACACAATGTAAGCAAACATCAATCAAGGAGTATGAGAATGTTATGTTGTGGTCCACATTTCGCATCCCTCTCTCTGGGTGTATATGGCTTTCTTCAGTGAACAATTGGAGGTGGTTTGAAACATTTCATTGCTGAAGAGAGCCATGTCCATCAGAATTGATCGTCATATAGTACTGTTGTTGCCGTGTATAATGATCTCCTGGTTCTGCTCATTTCACTCAGCATCAGTTCATGTAAGTCTCTCCAGGCCTCTCTGAAATCATCTTGCTGGCCATTTCTTACAGAACAATAATATTCCATAATATTCATATACCATAATTTATTCAGCCATTCTCCAATTGAAGGGCATCTATTCAATTTCCAGTTTCTAGCCACTACAAAAAGGGCTGCCACAAACATTCTTGCACATGTGGGGCCTTTTCCTTCCTTTATGATTTCTTTGGGATATAAGCCCAATAGAAATGCTGCTGGGTCAAAGGGTATGCACAGTTTGATAACTTTTTGAGCATAGCTCCAAATTGTTCTCCAGAATGGCTGTATCCGTTCACAGCTCCACCAACAATGCATCAGTGTCCCAGCCCTCCCACAACTCCTACAACATTCATCATTAACTTTTCCTGTCATTTTAGCCAAGCTAGATTTCTTTCTTAAAGATCATGTCTTAAACCAAAATCAATCTGATTTTCATTGGCCACCAATAAGTCCTAGGTCAAACCCAATTTGATAGTTGACTCAGATAGGATTTAAATAGCAGTCATTTCTGCTTTGACCAAAAACTGAGGGTTTTCCCTAATTAATTAAATTAATTAATCTAGGGTTTTTTTTAAATAAGGTAAAAGAGATTATTCTTTGCCTCAATTGCTACCCAGCCTTAATCAATGCATGGGTGCAACCTCAGTCAAACTGAGACCTGTTGAAGACCTTATCTAAAAAAGGCCACAGTTTCTCACTGCATCCAGGAGCAGCTCCAGATCCCTTGATCTGTAACTTGCTACTGGACCCAGATGTTCTGGACGGAAAAGTGAGGCAGGTGACCTTGTCCAGCCCTCCCTCACTTAAATTCAATTCATGGCATCACCTCCACCCTAATGGTCTTCTTCCAGAAGGAAGGACAAAAGAAAACCAACAACTGTGTAAACCATACACATGGGGAGAAATTGGAACAACTATCAACATGTCTGAAAGATTCTACTTTGGCAGGGAAGATGGCTTGATCATTGTATGGGGGAATTTATCTCTGATTTTTCTTATTCTGTTTCTCCTCCTCATCCTACAGTCAATTGCTTGCCCAGTGGGATATCATATATGTCCTCTTTGCATTTTGTGTGTGTCAAAACAAAACAACTTGTTTCCACTTCAAAAAAAAGAAAGATGAAAAGATATGACATGTAGCTAAGACAGCTTTAACTCCTATTTAAGTGAGTTATTAATACTGAAAAATAGGAAGCAAAGGAACAGATGTTTACCATAGTTACTGGCATAGAGTAAGTATTTAATAAATTTGTATGATGATAAATTGATAATAGACATGGACATGGACTTTCACTATTTCCTAGGAAACTTTAATCTATATATCACAATGCCTACAACAATAACACCAAAAGATCACAATGATATCCTCAGTCCCTCAGTATTTGATCTTGTCAAAGTGCTGGGAGAGACATAGTAGCTAAGGGCAATACCAGTCTAAAGTACAAGTTCATTTGTAAAAAAGAGGATAACTTAAAACAATGAAAAGCAGTGCTGAATCAACATTAGAAAGGCTGACAGATTGTAATAAAATGATATTCAACTAAAGGATTCCTCAAAACCTGAAATGTCTGTGGCATTCTAAATTTCATTTATAGTATCACAAATGCCACTTTGAATATCTTCTTCTTTGATTTCTCAGAACAATATATTTTTTTAATTTCCATTTTTATTAAAGCTTTTTATTTGCACAACACATGCATGGGTAATTTTTCAACATTGACCTTTCCAAAGCTTTCTGTTACAAATTTTTCTCTCTTTCCCCCCACCCCCTCCCCTAGATGAGAGGTAGTCTAATACATGTTAATTATGTTCAAATATATGACAAATTGAATATATGTGTACATATTTATACAGTTATCTTTCTGTGCAAGAAAAATCAGATCTACAAGAAAAAAAAACCCTGAGAAAGAAAATCAAATGCAAGCAAACATCAACAGAAAGTGTGAAAATGCTATGTTGTGGTACACACTCAGATACCATAGACCTGTCTCTGAGTGTGGATGTTTTCTTCATTACTGAACTGGAACTTGCTTGAAGCATTTCATTGTTGAAGAGAGCCATGTGCATCAGAATTGATAATCATATAGTATTGTTGTTGCCGTGTACAATGATCTCCTGGTTCTGCTCATTTCACTCATCATCAGTTCATGCAAGTCTCTCCAGGCCTCTTTGAAATCATCCTGCTGGTCATTTCTTACACAACAATAATATTCCATGACATTCATATACCATAATTTGTTCAGTCACTCTCCAATTGATGGGTATCCATTCAGTTTCCAGTTTCTTGCCACTACAAAAAGGGCTGCCACAAACATTCTTGCACATGTGGGGACCTTTCCCTCCTTTAAGATCTCTTTGGGATATAGGCCCAATAAAAACACTGCTGGGTCAAAGGGTATGCACAGTTTGATAACTTTTTGAGCATAGCTCCAAATTGCTCTCCAGAATGGTTGGATCCGTTCACAGTTCCATCAACAATGTATCAGTGTCTCAGTTCTCCTACATCCCCTCCAATATTCGTTATTATCTTTTCCTGTTATCTTAGCCAATCTGGCAGGTGTGTAGTAGTATCTCAGAGTTGTCTTAATTTCCATATCTCTGATCAATAGTGATTTGGAGCACCTTTTCATATGACCAGAAATAGTTTTAATTTCTTCATCTGAAAATTGTTCATATTCTTTAATCATTTATTGATTGGAGAATGCCTTGGATTCTTATAAATTTGAGTCAATTCTCTATATATTTTAGAAATGAGGCCTTTATCAGAACCTTTAATGAAAAATTACTTTCCTTTCTAATTTTTTGCTTCCTTTCCAATCTTGTCTGCACTAGTTTTGTTTGTACCAAAGCTTTTTAACTTAGTATAATCAAAATTTTATATCTGGTGTTCAATTATGAGTTCCAGTTCTTCTTTGGACACAAATTCCTTCCTTCTCCACAGATGAGAGGTAAACAATTCTATATTCTTCTACTTTGCTTACAATATCATTCTTTATGTCTAAATCTTGAACCCATTTAGATCTTATCTTGGTATGTGGTATTAGGTGTGGGTCGAGCCCTAATTTCTTCCATACTAGTTTCCAATTTTCCCAGCAGTTTTTGTCAAATAGTGAGTTCTTATCCCAAAAGCTGGGGCCTTTGGGTTTATCAAACACTAAATTGCTATAGTTATTGCCTAGTTTGTCCTGTGATACTATCCTATGCCACTGATCGACTACTCTGTTTCTTAGCCAGTACCAAATGGTTTTGATAACCGCTGCTTTATAATATAGTTTTAGGTCTGGCACAGCTAAGCCACCTTCATCAACATTTTTTTTTTCATTTATTCCCTTGAAATCCTTGACCTTTTGTTCTTCCAAAAGAACTATGCTACTATTTTTTCTAAATATGTAAAATAATTTCTTGGGAGTTTGATTGGTATGGCACTAAATAAGTAAGTTAATTTGGGTAGTATCGTCATTTTTATAATATTTACTCAGCCTAGCCATGAGCACTTGATATTTTTCCAACTTATTAGGTCTGAATTTATTTGCATGGAAAATGTTTTGTAACTTTGTTCATATAGTTCATGATTTTCCCTTGGCAGACAGATTCCTAAATATTTTATACTATCGACAATTATTTTGAATGGAATTTCTTTTTCTAAGTCTTGCTGCTGGACTTTGTTGGTAATATATAAAAATGATGATGATTTATGTGGATTTATTTTGTATCCTGCAACTTTGCTAAAATTGTGAATTGTTTCTAGTAATTTTTTAGTCGAGTCTCTAGGGTTCTCTAAGTATATCATCATAGCATCTGCAAGGAGTGATAATTTGATTTCATGACTTACTCTAATTCTTTTAATCTCTTTTTCTTCTCTTATTGCCAAAGCTAACATTTCTTATACAATATTGAATAGTAATGGTGATAATGGCAGCCTTAGAACAATATATTTTTAATAGCAACTTTTTCACTTTATTTGTATATATCTGTAAGTACTTTCCTCATATACATAGTTCAATATTCAAATAGTTTATCTTGCATATTAAGAAACAAAATGTTCCTTCTCCTGGACAATATACTGATGTTTCTCCTGCACTCTGGAATTTATGTTTTGCCAGATTTAGTTATACCAAAGTTTGAAAAAAAAAAAAAAGAGAGCGAGAGAGAGAGACTTTTTGTCAGGCAAATCCTGCTATTCTCAAAGAATTTTTTCAATGTCATTTCAAGATCCCAAACTAAAAACTATTTACATCCCAAATGCTTGTAGTGGGTTTTGATCAATTATGTTTTAGGAGTATTTAGTGAACAGTATTTATCTTGAACACATATGCTGCACTGAAAGTCCTTATTTTTTCCTTTTTACTTTGTGAATAGCCTTATTCTCAGAAGCCGCCTAATTAATCCATAAAGTAGTCTTTATATGCTTAATAGTTGTTAAAACTGTCCATAATTGACTTTTAAATGATTTCGAAAGGGTACAAAGCTAACTTAACTTGCCCCAGGACTGTATCATGACTCAAGATACTACCTCACATCACCTTGACTAATCATACCAGCAAACCAAAAAAGCCTCTCCCTTCTAATTCCTTTCAAGTGCAAATTCCTCTGACAGTGGTGACACTATAATCAACCAATCAGCAAATTATTGCATACTTGCTATGTGCAAAACAAAACACTTTTCTAAGTATAAGAGAATACAGAAGCAAAAATTAAACATTACTGCTTTCATGGAGCTCATATTATATGGGGGAGACAACATGTATAGACAGAGATAGATACATAAATATATAGATAGATACAGATGCAGACAGATATAAATTACGTGTATACATAGACAAAATATAGAAATAACAAAGAAATATTTAAGGAGAAAGAGAAAGGATTTGAAGAAATCATTCATTATCTGCTGTAAATGTCTCAGTCTAAAATAGCTTGCATTTTTGTAGTATTATAAGTACTTTATTCAGAACACTAATGTAGATTATACAAGAGTTAGTCTCTTTTTACAAAGGAGGAAACTAAGACTCATAAAGGAATTCATAGAATTTAGAGCTAGAAGAAACTATAGAAGCCATTTAATCTAATTCTTCAGTTTATACATAAGGATACTAAGTCCCTGAAAAGTTAGGGGGCTTATGAAATGTCAAAGAACTAATAAGACTCAAGACTCAAATCCATGTCTCCTGATACTGGGGCTAGACCACTTATACTACAGCCAACTGCCTCTTCAGGTCATTCACAACTCCAGATTAATCACAAAGGATGCACCTGATTGCTCCATGTGGAATTTTTTTTCCTTGGAAGGAGAGTCACAAATCATCTGTATGTCCTTTGAAATCTAGCCAGGACTATAGACAGACAAATGATCAAAGCAGGAGCAAGTCTGGTGAGCTATTGGATCATTTGAAATGTACCCCAACCTGAGCCTGAAAAATTCAGGAGAAAAGCATGGACCATCTGCACAGTTTGCTATGAAGGACCCTCTCGCTATTTAGCCTAGCAAAATTACTAGAAACTTTCCGAATTAAAATACCTCAACAAAAGAGACAGCAGAGGTCCTTCAGCCCAGTGCTGGCAATTCATTGACCAGTCCCTAATTTAAGACCTTTGAGAATAGAAAACTCATTACTACCAAAGGCAGTCCATTCCACTTTTGTATAGCTATCACTGTCAGCAAGCTGTTTTCCACTTAAATCTTGTCTTGTTCAAGAAAAGATAGAACAAAATCAGGGATGCTAACTAGATTTGCTCTTTAAAAGGAACTGATATACTAATATATTACTGTATATTTGAATTGGCCTGATCATTCTGGAAATCAACTGAAAATTATAATTTTTTTCCTTTTTTAATTTATTTTTTCTTTATTAAAACTTTTTTATTTTTCAAAACATATGCATTGATAATTCTGCAACATTAGCCCTTGCAAAACCTTGCATTTCAATTCCCTGCCCCCTTCTCCCACTCCTTCTTCTAGAAGGCAAGTAGTCCAATATATGTTAAGGAAATTATATTTTTAAAAAGTGAATAAAACGCCCTTTTTCTCTGACCCAGAGTTCTCAGTGCTGGGCATAAATCCCAAGGAGGTTGAAGACGGCAATGATAATGGCTCACATTCATGGAGCACTCAATATCTTCAGTATGCTTAAACTCATTTCATCCTCATAACATCTGTGTGAGGTAAATGCTATCATTACATATTTTTGGTTGGTTGTTGTTATTGCTGGGTTTTGTTTTTTGTTTTTGTTTTTTTCTACAAATTATGAAACTGAGGCTAAAAAAGCTTAAATGGGTTTCTCAAAGCAATGTGACTAGTAAATGTCTAAGGCTGACTCAAAGTGCAGGACACTACATAGTAAGCTGCCTAGCCAGCAAAATAGAGCAATACCTCTTAAAGTAGTAATAAAATGAAAATAGTCTATGGTCATAGTTTGTACAAACCATGGTTCATAAATGTACCAAGTCACCAGAAATGGTAAAAATGATTGATTCAAATTTTTGGGAAGATTTCTATGAATTGTTGCAGAGTGAAGCACCTAGAAAGAAAAAAAAATAGTATATACATAACTACAACAATTAAAGCAGAAAGAAAAATAAAAAGGAAATTGAACCCCCATGTTCAATTTTCAAACACGGTCCTGGGGAAGAATTTACCTCATAGGGTTGTTATGGTGATCAAGCAAGTAAATATATAAAAGTGGTTTGCAAATCTTAAAGTTCTATATGAATGTTATTTATAATAATAAAAATTTATTTTATATAATGTTTGTATTTATAAATATATATATATAAATTATTTTAAATATAAAATAAACATAAAAATAATTATTATCATTAACACTAATATCATATCAGAAAAAAAGTTAGTAGATTTATCCAAATTCACAAATATCAGAGTACCTCAGACCTAGGTCAGACCTAGGTCCTCTGACTTCAAAAACAACATTTTTCCATTGTAATTTACTTGTGATCCTAAACCTCTGCTAAAGGGTACTAACACTACATAAGTTTCATCAATCATTAAAGAGCACTTTGAAATGTAGGGGTGTTGCTGCCACTGGATGAAAATGAACAAGGAGAGGTGAACAAAGAAAGAAATGGCATGCTCTCCTACTTGGTCACTTATTTTTTAGTCATGTCAGACTTTGAGGCTCCATTTGGATTTTCTTTTCAGAGATCCTAGAGCAGTTTGACATTTCTTTCTTCAGTTCATTTTATAGAGAGAAAACTGAATGAAGCAAGGCAGGTTAAGGGATTTGCCCAGGTTCACACAGCTAGAGATTACTATTGCTAACTATTTCCTCCTCTTTATTCTCTCTCCTTTCTT
The DNA here is from genome assembly GCA_023553655.1 of Myrmecobius fasciatus. Lineage (NCBI taxonomy): Eukaryota > Metazoa > Chordata > Mammalia > Dasyuromorphia > Myrmecobiidae > Myrmecobius > Myrmecobius fasciatus. The sequence goes on along the minus strand of JAJPUD010000792.1, from coordinate 113,849 downwards.
TCTTCTGTCCTTCTTCAAAAGTGTTTTACTACTGACCACTTCTTCCTCCAATATGCCCTCTCTTTTATCACTCTTCCCTTTCCCGTATCCCATTCTCCTCCTATTTTCCTGCAGAGTAAGATAGATTTCTATACCCCTATTGCATATGCATATTATTTCCTATTTGAGCCAATTCTGATGAAAGTAAGGTTAGCTCTCTCACCCTCTCCTCCTCTTCTCCCCCACCACTGTAAAAGCTTTTTCTTGTCTCTTTTTGATGGCAGATAATTTGCACCATTCCACTTCTCCCTTTCTCTTTCTCCCAGTATTTAGTATAGTCCCATTTTTTTTTCTCTAGGATTCTCTAAGTATACCATTATATCATCTGCAAAGAATGATAATTTGGTTTCCTCATTACCTACTCTAATTCATTCATTTTTCCTTCCCTTATCACCAAAACTAGCATTTCTAATATAATATTGAATAGTAATGGTGATAATGGGCAATCTAGTTTCACCCCTGATCTTATTGGCAATGATTCTACTTTATCCCTATTACATATGATGCCTGCAAATAGTTTTAAATAAATGCTACTGATCATTTCAAAGAGAATTCCATTTATTCCTATGTTTACTAGTGTTTTTAATAGAGTGGGTGTTGGATTTTGTCAAATGCTTTTTTTACATCAATTCAGATAATCATATCATTTCTGTTAATTTGGTTATTGATACCTATATCAATTCAGATAATCATATCATTTCTGTTAGTTTGGTTATTGATATAGTCAATTATGCCAAAAGATTTCCTAATATTGAACCAGCCCTATATTCCTGCCATAAATTATACTTGGTGATGGTGTATTATCCTAATGATGACTTGCTATAATCTCTTTGCTAATATTTTATTTAAGATTTTTTGCTACAATATTCATTAGGAAACTGGTCTATCATTTTCTTTCTCTTTTTTGATCCTACCTGGTTTAAGTATCAGCACCACATCTGTGTCATAAAAGAAATTTTGTTGGACTCCTTCTTGCCCTGTTTTTCCAATTAGTTTGTATGCTTCTAGAATTAATTGTTCTTTAAATATTTGGTAGATTTCACATGTAAATCTATCTGGCCCTGTAGATTTTTTTCTTAGGGAGTTGATTAATAGCTTGTTCTATTTCTTTTTCTGAAATGGGACTATTTAAATAACTTATTTCCTTTTCTGTTAACCTGGGCAATCTATATTTTTTGGTAGATATTCCTCCATTTCACTCAGATTATCAAATTTATTGGCATATAGTTGGGCAAAATAAGTGCTAATTATTGTTCTAATTTCCTCTTCATTGGTGGAAAGTTCTCTCTTCATTTTTGATACTAACAATTTGATTTTCTTCTTTCCTTTTTCTAATCAAATTAACTAAAGGTTTATCTATTTTGTTGGTTTTTTCATAAAACCTACTCTTAGTTTTGTTTATCACTTTAATGGTTTTCTTATTTTCAATTTTACTAATCTCCCCTTTTATTTTCAGAATTTTAAATTTAATATTTAATTGGGGGGGTTTTAATTTGTTATTTTTCAGCTTTTTTAGTTGCATGCCCAATTAATTGATCTTAATTCACCCCTAAGAACTGCTTTACCTTCATCCTATAAATTTTGGTATGCTGTCTCATAATTGCCATCCTCTTGAATGAAATTTCCAATTGTGTCTATCATACGTTCTTTCACCCACTCATTCTTTAGGATTAGATTACTTCATTTCCAATTAATTTTTGGTATATTTTTCTGCCTCTTTAATACATGTAATTTTTATTGCATAGAAATCTGAAAAAAAGAAGCAATTACTGTTTCTGCTATTCTTCATTTGATTTTGAGGTGTTGATACCCTAATACATTTTCAATTTTTTCGTAGGTTCTACATACTGCTGAGAAAAAAAATATTGCTTTCTGTTCCCATTCAATTTTCTCCAAAAGTCTACTATACCTAACTTTTCTAAGATTCTATTTACCTTCTTAACTTCTTTCTTATTTATTTTGTGGTTTTATTTATCTAGTTCTGAGAGACAAGGTTGAGATCTCCAACTAGTATAATTTTGCTATCTACTTCTTCTTGCAGCTATCTTGACTTCTCCTCTAGGAATTTGGATGCTATGACAGTTGATGCACATATGTTTAGCATTGATATTACTTCACTATGTAGGCACTCTTTAGCAAGATATTGTTTCCTTCCTTATCTCTTTTAATTAGATCTATTTTTTCATTTGCTTAATCTGAGATCAGGATTGTTAGGCGTAGGTTTTTTTGTTTGTTTGTTTGTTTGTTTGTTTGTTTGTTTGTTTTTTTACTTCACCTGAAACATAATAGATTCTGCTCCAGCCTTTTACTTGTACTCTATATGTATCACTCTGCTTTAAACATGTTTTTTGTAAACAACATATTGTAGGATTCTGGCTTTTAATCCAGTCTGCTACCCACTTCTGTTTTATGGGTGAATTCACTCCATTCACATTCATAGTTAAAATTACTAACTGTATTTTCCACCATCTTATTTTCCCCAAATTATAAACTTTTTTCTTTCCTTTCCCACTTTCCTTCTTCCCTAGGATTTTGCTTCTGACCACCACTTTCCTTAAACAGCTTTTTTTCCCCTTTTACAACTTCTCCCTCTTTCTTCTCCTTTTTCCCTTCTACTTTTGTTCTCCCTTTAGCTTCTCCCTTTCCTTCTCTTTCACCCCTATCAAATTAAATATGTCTTTTATTCTATTTTTGAGCAACAAGTGATGAGATTAAGGTTCACACAAGGCTGAGTTAAGTTTTTAGGCTGATAAAGAATGGAAGTCCTTGCACTGCAGGGGAGCAAGGGTTCTGGTTTTATGAAAAAAAAATCCAACAAAATAGATAAGCCTTTAGTTAATGGGATTAGAAAAAGGAAAGAGGAAAATCAAATTCTTAGTCTCAAAAATGATAAGGGAGAACCTTCCACCAAAGAAGAGGAAATTAGAGCAATACTTTGGGGTTACCAAAGACCCCAGCTTTTGGGATAAGTACTCACTATTCGGCAAAAACTGCTGGGAAAATTGGAAACTAGTGTGGAAGAAATTAGGGCTTGACCCACACCTAACACCACATACCAAGATAAGATCTAAATGGGTTCATGATCTAGATATAAAGAGTGATTTTGTAAGCAAATTAGAGGAATGTAGTATAGTTTACCTCTCAGACCTGTGGAGATGGAATAAATTTATGTCCAAAAAAGATCTGGAACTCTTAATTGAATACCAGACAGATAATTTTGATTATACTAAGTTAAAAAGTTTCTGTACAAACAAAACTAATGCAGGCAAGATTAGGAGGGAAGCATCAAATTGGGAAATCATCTTTACATTTAATGGTTCTGATAAAGGCCTCATTTCTAAAACATATAGAGAATTGTCTCATATTTATAAGAATTCAAGCCACTCTTCAATAGATAAATGGTCAAGGGATATGAACAGACAATTTTCAGATGATGAAATGAAAACCATTTCTAGTCACATGAAAAGTTGCTCCAAATCACTATTGATCAGAGAAATGCAAATTAAGGCAACTCTGAGGTACCACTACACACCTGCCAGATTGGCTAAAATGATAGGAAAAGATAATGATGAATTTTGAGGGGATGTGGGAAAGCTGAGACACTAACACATTGTTGGTGGAACTGGGAATGGATCCAACCATTCTGGAGAGCAATTTGGAGCTATGCTCAAAAAGTTATCAAATTGTGCATAGTCCTTGACCCAGCAGTGTTTCTATTGGGCCTCTATCCCAAAGAGATCTTAGAGGAGGGAAAGGGCCCCACATGTGCAAGAATGTTTGTGGCAGCCCTTTTTGTAGTGGCTAGAAACTGGTAACTGAATGGATGCCCATCAATTGGAGAATGGCTGAATAAATTATGGTGTATGAATATTATGGAATATTATTGTTCTATAAGAAACTACCAGCAGGATGATTGCAGATAGGCCTGGAGAGACTTGCATGAACTGATGCTGAGTGAAATGAGCAGAACCAGGAGATCATTATACACAGCAACAACAATATTATATGATGATCAATTCTAATGGACATGGCTCTCTTCAACAATGAAATGTCTCAAACCAGTTCTAATTTTTCAGTGAAGAAAGCCATATACACCCAGAGAGAGGGATGTGAAATGTGGACCACAACATATCATTTCCACAATCTCTACCGATGTTTGCTTGCATTATGTTTCTCTTCTCAGACTTTTTTTCTTGTAGATATGATTGTTCTTGCACATGAAGATAAGTATGGAAATATGTATACATATATTTGACTTGTCAAGTATTTTACTATAATTATCATGTAGTGAACTTCCTGCCATTTACGGGAGGAGAGGGGACTGGGGGGAGAAATTATTTTTTTTTGTTAGGAATTTTTTTTATTAAAGCTTTTTATTTGAATAACATATATATGGGTAGTTCCCCAGCATTGATCTTTACAAAGCTTTCCATTACAAGTTTTACTCCCAATTCCCTCCCCTTCCCTCCCCTATATAGCAGGAAGTCCACTACATGTTAATAATGTTGAAATACTTGAGAAGTTGTGCAAGAAAAATCCTATCTGCAAAAAAAAAAAAAAAAGAAAATCAGAGAAAGGAAACACAATGCAAGCAAACATCAATAGAGAGCATGAAAATGTTACGTTGTGGTCCATATTTCATATCCCTCTCTCTAGTTGTATATGATCTTCTTCAGTGAACAATTGGAACTGGTTTGAGACAATTCTTTGTTGCAGAGAGCCATGTCCATCAGAATTGATCATCATGTAATATTGTTGTTTCTGTGTATAATGATCTCCTGGTTCTGCTCGTTTCACTCAGCATCAGTTCATGCAAGTCTCTCCAGGCCTCTCTGAAATCGTCCTGCTGGTCGTTTCTTACAGAACAATAATATTCCATAACATTCACATACCATAATTTATTCAGCCACTCTCCAATTGATGGGCATCCATTCAGTTTTCAGTTTCTTGCCACTACAAAAAGGGCTGCCACAAACATTCTTGCACATGTGGGTCCCTTTACCTACTCTAAGATATCTTTGGGATATAGGGCCAATAGAAATACTGCTAGGTCAAAGGGTATGCACTGTTTGATAACTTTTTCAGCATAGCTCCAAATTGCTCTCCAGAATGTTTGGATCCATTCACAGTTCCACCAACAATGTATCAGTGTCCCAGTTTTCCCACATCCTGGGGGGAAAATTTGTAATGGAAAGATTTGTAAAGATCAATGTTGAGGAACTACCCATACATATGCTATGCAAATAAAAAGCTTTAATAAAAAATAATAATTTGGGGTTACTTTGCACAATTTTATGCCAACAATTTTGATAATCTAAATGAAATGGAGGAATATCTACAAAAATATAGACTGCCCAGGTTAACAGAAAAGTAAATAAATTATTTAAATAGCCCCATTTTAAAAAAAGAAATAGAACTAGCCTCCCTAAGAAAAAATCTCCAGGGCCAGATGGACGTACATGTGAATTCTACCAAATATTCAAAGAACAATTAATTCCAATACTATATAAACTATTTGAAAAAATAGGGAAAGAAGGTGTACTACCAAATTCCTTTTTATGATACAGATATGGTGCTGATAGATAAACCTGATAGGGTGAAAACAGAGAAAGAAAACTGTAGACCAATTTCCCTAATGAATATTGATGCAAAAATCTCAAATAAGATATGAACAATGAGATTACATAAAGTCATCCCCAGGATAATATACTATGACCAAGTAGGATTTATACCAGGAATGCAGGGCTGGTTCAATATAGGAAAACTATCAGCATAATCAATCATATTAATAACCAAACTAACAAAAATCATATGATTATCTCAATAGATGCAGAAAAAGCATTTGACAAAATCCACCACCCATTCCTATTAAAAATACTAGAGAGTATAGGAATAAATGTGCTTTTGCTCAAAATGATAAGTAATATCTATTTAAAACCACCAGAAAGCATCAGATGTAATGGGGACAAATTAGACCCATTACTAATAAGATCAGGAGTGAAACAAGGATGTACACTGTCATCATTACTCTTTAATATTTTGTTAGAAATGTTAGTTTTGGCAGTAAGAGAATAAAAAGAGATTAAAGAAATTTGAGTAGGTAATGAGGAAACCAAATTATCACTCTTTGCAGATAACATGATGGTATACTTAGAGAACCCTAGAGACTCAACTAAAAAACTACTAGAAACAATTCACAACTTTATCAAACTTGCAGGATACAAAATAAAACCACATAAATCAGCAACATTTTTATATATTATCAACAAAGTTCAGCAGCAAGAGATATAAAAAGAAATTTCATTCAAAATAACTTTTGATAGTAGAAAATATTTGGGAATTTATCTGCCAAGGCAATGTCAGAAACTATATGAACTAACTACAAAACACTTTCCACACAAATAAAGTCAGACCTAATCAGTTGGAAAAATGTCATGTGTTCATGGCTAGGCTGAGCAAATACAATAAAAATTTTAGTACTACCCAAACTAATTTACTCAGTGTTATATCAATCAAACTTCGAAGAAATTATTTTACAGATCTAGGAAAAACAGTAGCAAAGTTCATTTGGAAGAACAAAAGGTCAAGAATTTCAAGGGAATTAATGAAAAAAAAAAAGGCTGATGAGGGTAGCCTTGATGTGCCAGATCTAAAATTATATTAAAAAGCAGCAGTCATCAGAACCATTTGGTACTGGCTGAGAAATAGAGCAGTCAATCAGTGGCATAGGATAGGATCAAGGAAAAACTAGGCAATAACTATAGCAATTTAGTGTTTGATAAACCCAAAGATCCCAGCTTTTGTGATAAGTGCTCACTATTCAACAAAAACTACTGGGAAAATTGGAAACTAGTATGGAAGAAATTAGGGTTGACCCACACCTAACACCACATACCAAGATAAGATCTAAATGGGTTCATTATTTAGATATAAAGAGTAATATTATAAGCAAATTAGAGGAACATAGGATAGTTTACTTCTCAGACCTATGGAGAAGAAAGGAATTTGTGTCCAAAGAAGAACTGAAACCTTTAATTGATCACCAGAGAGGTAATTTTGATTATACTAAATTAAAAAGGTTTTGTACAAACAAAACTAATGCAAACAGGATTACAAGAGAAGAAATAAATTGGGAAATCATCTTTACATTTAAGGGTTCTGATAAAAGCCTCATTTCTTTTTCTTTCTTTTTTTTTTTTTTTTTTTTTTTTTTG